>CM035170.1:66465078-66580479 GCA_020205615.1 Panax quinquefolius | reverse complement strand
GTTCTTGATGTTATCGGTGGTTTCAAGAATAAATGCTTTGATTTGTTTACTTAAATGTTTTTTCAAACTTTTATTTTTCTTGCTCGCTTTTAATCGCCTCGACCTTCGTAGTGAAACACCCAAGATCGCTTTTAAGTCCCGACTAATGTCAGCTTGTAAGTCTCAATTGGGAGCAAGATTAAAAGGCTAAAGGAACCTTTAGATCTACGGGTATGCATTTAAAAGCAAGTAAGGCTAGAGTATAAGTGGACCTTCAAGAAAAAGAATTTTGTTTAAAACAGTTAACAAATTAGTCTTCTGCTTTAGATCGATTTATCGATAGATCAGGACCAATCGAGTGATCCTTTATTTGATTTCATCGATCTTTTTTTAAACAAAGAATTTTTTACAAAATCTAAGAAATTTTGAAGATTTTGACCAATTTTCTAGAGAAAATTTTTTCCTTCTTCTTTATAAACCAATTTTTCAATGATAGGGTTATTTCTGGATAAAAATTTTAAGGCGGAATAGTAGGGATGATGACTCATCCGAGAAGATGATCAACAAGACCTTCCTAAGCATCTACAGAGACGGACTAAGTCGAGGAAGAAGACGCCAGAGGAGTCTTGATCAATAAACGATGATACGCCCAAATCATCGCTTTTACTTTACTTAAAGCAAAAGTCTTTTACTTTAGTAAATGTAAAAGTAAAAGTAAAAGAATAACTTTTGCTTTTACTTAAGTTAAATGTTTTTAACTTAAGTTAAATGTTTCTTACATTTACCCATGTAAAAGTAAATGTAAAATGTTTCTTACGTTTTACTTTTACTTTAGTAAATTACTTTTACTTCAGTTAATGTAATAGTGATTCCTGCGTGAATCAAATAGTAATTTACTTTTCAGTTTTCTATTTAAAGAAACTCAAGTGTTAGAGTTTCTTTAGGCTTAATTCAGTATAGCCTCAGAGCTTCTCTCTCTAGAAAGCTCTTCCGAGGTCCTCTCCCTTCTCTCTTAGTTAGCCGGAGACGAAGCTTTCAGCTTCGATCTTCTTAGTTAAAGATGAAGAAGAAGTCTTCAATACTTCCTTCTTCCCTTAAACATTTAGTCTAGGAATTAATGTAATCCCTTCCTCAAATGTTTATAATACAAGAAAGAGATTACTTTACCGATTAACCGGTCATCTTCTTAATCTTTTCTTTCTTCTGTTTAAAGTTTTTCTTTAAAAACTTATCGATGACGTCATATATGGTATCGAGCCACACGGTTGGTTCTTGATGCTATCGGTGGTTTCAAGAATAAACAGCTTGATTTGTTTACTTAAATGTTTTTTCAAACTTTTATTTTCTTGCTCCGCTTTTAATCGCTTGGACCTTCGCTGAAACACCCAAGATCGCCTTAAGTCCCGACTAATGCCGTTTGTGAAGTCTCAATTGGGAGCGAGCAGGCTAAAGGGAACCTTTAGATCTACTGGTATGCATTTAAGGCAAGTAAGGCTAGAGTATAAGTGGACCTTCAAGAAAAGAATTTTTGTTTAAACAGCTTAACAAATTAGTCTTCTGTTTAGATCGATTTCTTCGATAGATCGGACCAATCGAGTGATCCTTTGTTTGATTTCATCGATCTGCTTTTTAAACAAAGAATTTTTACAAAATCTAAGAAATTTTGAAGATTTTGACCAATTTTCGAGAGAAAATTTTTCCTCCTTCTTTATAAACAATTTTTTTTTGGGTGATATAGGTTATTTCTGGATAAAAATTTTAAGGCTGCGAATAGTAGGGGATGGTGACTCATCCGAGAAGATGATCAACAAAGACCTTCCCAAGATCCATGGAGACGGACTGGTCGAGGAAGAAGACGCCAGAGGAGTCTTCAATCGGCCAAACAATGATGGCCCAAACCATCATCGACTTTTTTGCTTTTACTTAAAGCAAAAGTCTTTTACTTTAGTAAATGTAAAAGTAAAAGTAAAAGAGCATAATAAAAGTTTTCCAAATGTTTGAAACTACGTAGGGATGTTCATACTTATGCTTTCAAATAGTTCCAAATCAAAGGTTTTATCTTGTTCAACAATAATCTATAATTCAATATATATGTATATATGGTAATTGACAAAAGTATATCAACATGTGATTAAATACAATGATTATCCAAGTGGGGACACTTGTATAACCATTTATAGAAATTAACGAAACATAATATATATCCGAATTATCATATACTAACATGTTGATAATCAATGAGCGTATATAATATATAAGGTTAATAATCAGTACAATAATAATATAGTTTAGAAACATTCTTACTCATGTCCATTGCATAAAGAAAATGCAAAGGTAAGATACTTTTCACGATCTTGCTTATACATTCACAACTTAGTTTTATCGTTTATATCACTTAACCTATCATTAATCGGATCATTCGTTCGATTAGAACAATATACTATAACACATAAAATTTTGCATTTCGCAATCAACACATAACCTAATCACATTATTACCCATGTTTAACAACCATCAATCACAAATAATCACATATCTAATTAAATTATCTAAGTCCAGATCAATTTTTGAAACATACGCTTGTGTAATTTAACAAACTTTATCGGTAATTATCGAGTCTAAGACTCATCCTATAACTTAATATCGATAAATATATTATTATTTTAAATGACTTATAATAATTTTAAAACATTTATTATAATTTATCATGAATTTTCAAACATCTAATCATTATTAAATGATTTAAATATTAAACAATTCTATTATCATTAATATTTAATTAATATTAAACTATTAATGAAATCATTTCTAAAATGTTAAAGTTATTTATAATAACTTAAAATATTTTTAAAATATTAATATTACCCTTAAATGATTTTTAAAACATTTAAAATCATTTTAAATAATTACCATTAATATTTAAATATTAATGTACTATTTATCAAAATATTAAAAGTCATTAATTATAACTTAAAATATTTTTAATTCATTTATATCCTTTTAAATGATTTTTAAATTAATAAAACCATTTTTAAACTATTTATTTAATATAATTATTAAATAAATTTAATATCATTAATAATAAATTAATAATCATTAATATTAAATTATTAATGAAATTATCCTTTAAATATTAAAAGTTATATTTTATAACTTAAAATATCTTTAAACACTTTATTTTCATTTAAAATGATTATTATAATATTAAAATCATTTTTAAACTAAATTATTTAATATAATTATTAAATAACTTTAATATCATTAATAATAATTAATTAATGAAATTTACCTTTAAATATTAAAAGTTATATTTTATAACTTAAAATATTTTTAAATACCTTATTATTATTTAAAATGATTTTTAATATAATAAAATCATTTTTAATTAATTTTTATTTATTAAATAACTTAATATTCATTAATATTAAATAATTAATGAAATTTGCTTTAAAATATTAAAAGTTATATTTTATAACTTAAAATATTTTTAAATAACTTATTATCATTTAAAATGATTTTTAATATAATAAAATCATTTTTAATTAATTTATTTAATGCATTTAATAAATAAATTAATTATCAATAATATTTAAATAAATACTAATATTTATGAAAAATATTTCAAATTATTAAAATTTAATTTTTATAATTTAAAATAATTTTTAAAATAATTTTAAATTTTAGGAAATTAAATACTATTTTTAAATAATTTTTGGAATTAAAATAATTAATTTTATTAAAAGTGTCATGCTAAAGATCGCTTTATAGCGATGCACGTAACTGTCATATAGGTGTTCTTCGTCTTCTTTTCATACAAAACCTGATCTTTATAATCTTTACTTACGGGTACCACATTTGACCAAGCATAAATATTAGTTCAGTAACGTTGTTTACGGGAATTTTGTTATCGATCGATATTGTAGTAAATAAATACACATACAAGATCCAACAACAAACATGTCCAAACAACACATAACTAAGGAGATCTCGAGCCAATGAACAAGTTGTCGAGTTGTTTCTTCATTTTCTGGTTACCCAGAAATGAAGAACGATTCGACCGCTAGTTTTGGGCTTCCATAACTTGTTGATCATGTTATGTTTTATGATATAATGCATCTAGTGTATACCCAACATGACAAAGAAGAGATCTATTACATTATATCATCGAAACAACAAATGATCAAACATAAAAAGCTCGTCGAACCATGTCGAGACATGGTCAAGCGTTTTCTAGGTTACCCGTAAAAAACTAACTTCCATGTTCATCATCTAGTTTGACCATCCACCGTAATCATCCAATTTTATTTTAGAGATGTTAAGGAATAAACATATAGTATAAACTACATACTACAACTTAGATACCACAACAACAACAACAAAATAATTAACAACAAAAAAATGATCCGGGCGATAGAAAATGTTTGTCGGAACCGCTTTACAGTTTTACGGTTACCCAAAATGCCAATCATGGCTTAATCAACGGACTTTGACCTCGAATATCTAGCAATCTAAACAAGATCTAAGTCTGATTCTTGATCCAGATCAAAGAGTACATATCAGACTACATTTACAAACTTCTAAAACACAAAACACATTAAATATCACAGAGATATAAGGCCTGACATTTGATGTCAGACAACAAAACAAATTTTTTTCCAAATTGTGTAGATCTTCAAATCCGAGCCTCTAGATGTTATGGATCTAACATCTAACAACCCAGATCCTCTATTTACTTCATAAACAACATATTCTAACACTCAAATATAACATCTAACACAAGATCGCTGGTCAGATTCATAGCTAGGGTATTATACCTCTTTTGAGAAATTTCTTGATTCTGGGCTCTGATTTTGATATGGTTGTTCGTGGGGCTTTGATTTGGGACTGATATACTTGTATATTTCGGAGGTTAGAGAGAGAGAGAGCTTAGGTTGAGAGTTTGGAGAGAAATGAGCTAAATGGTGACTTTTCTCTCTCTCTCTCGATCTATATATACACTAGTGTATAATGCATGTATGGCTGGTTGAGTTTCTGATCTGCTGAGAGTTATGGCACATGGGGTGGTTGGATTTGGTCAGCAACTCACTTAATGTCAAAACCTATTATTTAGCCAAAATAATGCAACTAGGGGTATAATGGTCATTTGGCTTGGAATTTTAAGGGCATTCTCTTGTCATCCTTGCAAACCCTTAGGGTTTAACCTTGGGTTTAACACAAAACATTTGTAGGATTTAGCAATTAGGGTTTGCACAAAAAATAAAATTAAATAAAAATTAAATAAATTTTAGTTTCTAAAATTTTGAAATTAGGGTTTCATAATTATGATTAATTTTCTAATTACACTTATATATGAACATTAGTGTTTTAAAATCCACTAATTAGCATTAACTTTGCTAATTTAATAAATTAGGGTTTACAAATTAGTAATTAGGTTTTTTTAAATTTAGAATTAGGGTTTCTAATTTTTAATTAAATTAGGGTTTCAAAAATTAATATTCTAAATGGGTTTTAACCTAATTAATCAATATAATTCTAATACTTATATAATAATCTCGAATCACTTTGAGTTTCAATTACTAATAATCTTTAAAAATTAGGTTTTTGAAATTTCCAATTAGGGTTTCTAATTTAGAAATTATAATTAGGTTTTAGAAATATTAATTAGGGTTTCTAGATTTTAATTAGGGTTTACTTAATTAATATATTTAATACACGACATAAATTATATAACACAACTTATAAAACAATCTTGTACTCTAATTTGGATCTCAAATTAGGGTTTAATATTATTATTAGGGGTTTGGTCATAATACACCGTAATTGACCAACCATTATCAATACTCTGACATATAGATATTCATAGCACTAAAAATCAAAATATAATTAATATTATATTATTATTCTCATACCTTGACAATAATCCAAAATTAGGGTTTGGATTCCATATCGATTTATTCTTCATATTTAACCTTAATAATTAAGGTAAAATAATTAACTTAATAATCTGTACTAAAATTCATATAATAAAATAATTATTATAATTATTCTAAAAATCACTTCATATATTATTTAAATAATATATGATTATATTTTCATGGAAAATAATTAATAAAAACATTTCTATCTTAAAATTAATTATTATAAGAATATACTTTATAATAATCAATAATTCTAAAATAAATTTATTTGTAAATATTTATGTAATAAATATATTTTATTTACCACATAAATACATATACACATTATCTTGTACAAATCCTCATCCTTAAAATAAAAAAAAAAATTTATACGCAAAATTTTATTTTTATTTATATAGAAAATATCGGGTTGTTACATTCACCCTCCCTTATAAAGATTCCGTCCCCGAAATCACCGTTTTAAAAACCTATACATACAAGGGTACATAGCATACACAATCATTGCAAGTAGATCTCGATCATAATTTGATCGAACTGATCTTTAACTATTCACATAAAGTTTGTCTTTCTGATTAAACAGAAATTTAATTTCTAAAAGAACTCAAATTCCTCCCTCAAAATTTCTTTATAAAATAATTTAATATATATAGGAAAATCATGTATAATAAAATAAAAGTTATACGAATAATACCTGGAATTCCATTGCCAGCTGCTGTCGTATCCTGGACTGTCATGTTGTAGACCCTTGCAGTAGATTTTGTTGGCTTACTCGATGACGTACGTCCCGTGATTGCTAAAGTTCCGCTTCCAGTGCCAGTATTCACACTACCTGTCTCCACCCTCCTCTTCGAACAATCTTTCACCTTGTGCTCAGTCGATCCGCACAAAAAACATCCACTGTTCATCCTAGGATTGGGGCAGTTGGGAGAGATATGGCCCTCCTGCCCGCACTTGTAGCAAACAAATTTTTCTTTCAAACACTCCCCAGAGTGGTTCTTTCCACAATTCTTACATGGCACAGTCTGTTTCTTCATACCTTCTTGCTTCACCTGCACACTTCCAAAACTACTCCCCTTCCTCTTGCTACTACCAACCCTACTTCCATTATTAATTTCCACCTTCCCAACTCCTTCAACCTTACCTTTGTTCTTCCTCTCCTTGTTGTAGAGGCTCATAGCCTCACTCCCTCCTCAAAGAATAATCGCTTTCTCCATGAGTCTTTGCAAATGTAGAAATCTGCAACCGCCACCCTTGTTGTAGAGCCGGGGTTTTAATCCCACTCAAACCTCCTCGCTTTTCTAGCCTCCATGATCAACTTGATGTGGAGCAAACCTAGCTAACTCATTAAATTTTATGATATTCTTCAATGATGATCATATTTTCTCCTTGCTTAATTCTAAAAATTTAACCTCCATCCTAGCTTCACATACTAGGTGAAAAATAGTTTTCAAAAATAAAGTTTTAAACCTATCCCATATAACTACACCTTCTCCGCCTCGCCTTTGATTCGCTTCCCACCAAAAGTTTGCCTCACCCTTCATCATGTAGGTGGCAAAAGTAGTCTTCCGCCTTCATCTACCCTAGCTACCACAAAATGCTTTTTCAATTTCTTTAACCCAAGTTTGGGCTTCAACAGGTCAACAGATTGTACCTTTGAATTTCGGTGGTCCTACAACCTTGAAATCTTTAAAATTCGCTAAGCGATTATCCTATTGATTCCAATGATTGGTATCCCTTGTTTGCATAGCATGTGCTACCATGTTTGCAAAATGCTGCATCGGGTCTGCTTGTTGTTGTCCCTCAACGTTGTTGACAGATTCTTCTGCCCTTTGGTTTCGAGTTCGACGTCTTGGTGGCATTATCTGATTAAAGAAAATCATAAATTTAACTTACATTCTAAACCTTATCGCATAAGTTTAATATATTAAACTTGTTTCATTACTCAAACATAGATTCATATTCATTTAACGAATATTTTACATAACATAGCACATAATGCATTAAACATCAGTTATCCCTTGGTGACTACAAAAGTCGGGATTTACAAACTTGATTATTATAAAAGTTGGGAACATTACATTAAATAGACATACTTATCCTATATATTACATTAAACACACCTACACAACAGAACCTATACTACTTATTTATTACACCTTTTCTTGGACAACTTTTAAGCTCGATGACCTTCCATCCCACGATAAAACATGCTCCTAGGTTTGTAGTCGGGACAATGATGAGAGGTATGTCCCTCATGTCCATAAATGTAACATATTTTCTCCTTTCCTACATACCCTTCATCTTCACAGTTGGTACACTCGGATTTTCTTGGTTGTTATATTTTCCTAAGTCATGGTCTTGTATCTTTCTTTTCCCCTTCTTGCTCGGAGCTGCACACGCTGTGTTGCTTGTGGCTCCCATCTGATCAATTTGGATTTTAAGCTTATCTTGTTCTTCCATTGTTTCTATTAAAGCTTAACGCAATTGACTATTTAATAGCTTTTCTATCTCCCACAGCCTTTCCAGAGAAGAAACCTTGTTCCTCAGATCCTGCACCTCCGTTGATGCTTGATCAGCTTCAACTTTAGTGTTCGAATCACTATCTGTCAGCTCCACCATCTTCGGATATGGTATAACGTTTTCTACAATAACCACCTCGTCTGAGTTGTTTGCATCGTGAGCCTCTATTTCAGCTATTGGCTTCGATATCAGCTCGGGTGTATGGGTTTGACCCTTCTTCATGCTATATGCATATAACAAGCCTTTTCCACCAGACATCTACACATATAAATTATTCTGATTAGCATATAGTTTATACACACAGCAAATAAGAGTTTTATATAAGTTATCTTTCATTTTGTTTGACGATGAATTTATTCAATTCATCTTTTTAAACTCTATATGAGTTATTTATATTTTCAACGCTTTCTCTCTTTTCTAAGGTTATAGCCTAAGGTCTAACCCACCTAAGGTTTTAACCCTAAGCTCGATACCAACCTCAGAGAGCCCCAAATTCGGTACTTGAAACCCGAACTTCGGTTCTTAACGATACCATTTCTATGAGCGAAATAATACTAATAATAATAACAATAATATAAATATCAAACTTAATTTACATATTATCGAGTCTAGCTCCCAAGTCGTAACCTTTAAACATTCATTACATATCATGATAGATATATATATATCATTGTCTTAATAAAGTCAAACTATTACATAAGATACCATTTCTCTTATTTGGTTAGCTTTCCTTTTCCTTTGTTTCTGCATGAGCTTTCTGGTTCTTCACACTTAGCTGAAAACATTTAAATTAAGCAAGGATGAGCATTTGAGTGCCCAGCAAGTAATAACAATTATATATATATATATAATATATAAAATTTAAATGTTTAAATGTTTTCTTTATACTACCCTTCTACAACGATTCAACAAATTGTGAAGTAATATGTACCAATGATAATAAATATCAATTCTATACCAAATTTTTGAAACTACGTCTTGACTATAAATAGAGTTTAGGTGACATGCTATGAACATTGTTTTCAATTTTCAAATAGGTTAAAATGAAATTCATCTATAAACCGTCATAACTTACGGCACGGGGTGATGATCACCCATTATACCTACGCATTGATCAATACTTACATGCAAGAACGAGGGTATCGTTCACTCTGTCCGCCTTGGGCGCATAAAAGTTTTCTCGTGTAGGGATGTTCATACTTGTCTGGGTTCCAAATCAAAGGTTTTATCTTGTTCAACAATAATCTATAATTCAACATATATGTATACGTGTAATTGACAAAAGTATATCAACATGTGATTAAATACAATGATTATCCAAGTGGGGACACTTGTATAACCAATTATAGAAATTAACGAACAGAATATATATCTGAATTATCATATACTAACATGTTGATAATCAATGAGCGTATATAATATATAAGGTTAATAATCTGTATAGTAATAATATAGTTTAGAAACATTCTTACTCATTTCCATTGCATAAAGAAAATGCAAAGGTAAGATACTTGCCTGATGCGCTGCTTACAGTTCACAACTTAGTTTTATCGTTTATATCACGACCTATCATTAATCAGATCATTCGTTCGATTAGAACAATATACTATAACACATAAGATCGCATTTCATGATCAAGACATAACCTAATCACATTATTACCCATGTTTAACAACCATTGAATCACAAATAATCACATATCTAATTAAATTATCTAAGTCCAGATCAATTTCTAAAACACGTTGTCGGTTGTCTGAAAAACTTTATCGAGTAATTATCGAGTCTAAGACTCTGTCACCTATAACTTAGTATCTATCGTATCACCATTTTTTTTTAAACGACTTATAATAATTTTAAAACATTTATTATAATTTATCATGAATTTTCAAACATCTAATCATTATTAAATGATTTAAATATTAAACAATTCTATTATCATTAATATTTAATTAATATTAAACTATTAATGAAATCATTTCTAAAATGTTAAAGTTATTTATAATAACTTAAAATATTTTTAAAATATTAATATTACCCTTAAATGATTTTTAAAACAATTAAAATCATTTTTAAATAATTACCATTAATATTTAAATATTAATGTACTATTTATCAAAATATTAAAAGTCTTTAATCATAACTTAAAATATTTTTAATTCATTTATATCCTTTTAAATGATTTTTAAATTAATAAAACCATTTTTAAACTATTTATTTAATATAATTATTAAATAAATTTAATATCTTTAATAATAAATTAATAATCATTAATATTAAATTATTAATAAAATTATCCTTTAAATATTAAATGTTATATTTTATAACTTAAAATATCTTTAAACACTTTATTTTCATTTAAAATGATTATTATAATATTAAAATCATTTTAAAACTAAATTATTTAATATAATTATTAAATAACTTTTAATATCATTAATAATAATTAATTAATGAAATTTATCTTTAAATATTAAAAGTTATATTTTATAACTTAAAATATTTTTAAATACCTTATTATTATTTAAAATGATTTTTAATATAATAAAATCATTTTTAATTAATTTATTTAATTCATTTAGTAAATAACTTAATGATCATTAATTTTAAATAATTAATGAAATTTGCTTTAAAATATTAAAAGTTATATTTTATAACTTAAAATATTTTTAAATAACTTATTATCATTTAAAATGATTTTTAATATAATAAATTCATTTTAATTAATTTATTTAATGCATTTAATAAATAAATTAATTATCAATAATATTTAAATAAATACTAATATTTATGAAAAATATTTCAAATTATTAAAATTTAATTTTATAATTTAAAATAATTTTTAAAATTTTTTTGTAATTTTTGAAATTAATTACTATTTTAAAATAATTTTTGAAATTAAAATACTTAATTTTATTAAAAGTGTCGCTAAAGACTACCTATATAGTGATGTAACTGTCATATAGGTGTTCTTCGTGTTTCTTCATACAAACCCGTCATCTTCATAGTTTGTTACTAAGTACCACGTTTGACCAAGCATAAATATTAGTTAAATAACGCTTCGGGAATTTTGTTAGTCGAGATCATTGTAGTACAAATGCACGACTACAAGATCCAACAACAAACATGTCCAAACAACACATAACCAAGGAGATCTGGAGCCATGAACAAGCTGTCAGAGTTGTTCTTCATTTTCTGGGTTACCCAGAAATGAAGAACAGTTCGACTGACTAGTTTTGGGCTTCCATAACTTGTTGATCATGTGATGTTTGTGTGATATAATGCATCCAGTGTATACCCAACATGACAAGGAAGAGATCTATTACATTATATCACTGAAACAACAACAGATAAAACATAAAAGGCCGGTCAAACCATGTCAGACGACATGGTCAAGCGTTTCCGGGTTACCCGTAAAAATAGCTTCCATGTTAAATATGTCTAGTTTGACCATCCACTCGTAATCATCCGGTTTACATTTAGGAGATGTTAAGGCATAAACATATAGTATAAACTACATACTACAACTTAGATACCACAACAACAACAAAATAACTAACAACAAAAAAGATCTCGGGCGATAGAAAATGTTGTCGATTGTTTAAGCGCTTTAAGGGTTACCCGAAACGCTTAATCATACGTCAACAACGGACTTTGACCTCGAATATCTAGCAATCTAAACCAGATCTAAGTCTGATTCTTGATCTAGATCAAAGAGTACATATCAGACTACATTTATAAACTTCTAAAACACAAAACACATTAAATATCACAGAGATATAAAACCTGACATTCGATGTCAGACAACAAAACAAATTTTTTTCCAGATTGTGTAGATCTTCAAATCCGAGCCTCTAGATGTTATGGATCTAACATCTAGCAACCCAGATATTTACTTCGTAAACAACATATTCTAACACTCAAACATAACATCTAACACAAGATCGCTGGTCAGATTCATAGCTAGGGTTTATACCTCTTTTGAGAAATTTCTTGATTCTTGGCTCTGATTTTGATATGGTTGTTCGCGAGGCTTTGATTTGGGACTGATATACTTGTATATTTCGGAGGTTAGAGAGAGAGAGAGAGAGCTTAGGTTGAGAGTTTGGAGAGAAATGAGCTAAATGGTGACTTTCTCTCTCTCTCTTGATCTATATATACTAGTGTATAATGCATGTATGGCTGGTTAAGTTGCTGATCTACTGAGAGTTATGGCACATGGGGTGGTTGGATTTGGTCACCAACTCACCTAATGTCAAAACCTATTATTTAGCCAAAATAATGCAACTAGGGGTATAATGGTCATTTGGCTTGGAAATCCTCATTCTTAAAATAATAAAAAAATTTATACGCAAAATTTCTTATTTATTTATATAGAAAATATCGGGTTGTTACACGTGCTATCCAAGGTTGGGATATGAGTCACAGTTGAGAGCAACCTAAGTCGGTAATCGAAATACGTAACTTTCTAGGCTTAGTTGGTAATTATCAGAGATTCATTGAAGGATATTCTCAAATCACTATTCCATTAACGCAGCTGGCTCGTATATTTACAAAATTCGAATGCAGCAAGGAATGTGGGAAGAGCTTCGAAGAACTCAAGAGGAGACTCATTTCAAGCATGTGTTCACCATACCATCCCGGAAAAGCGAACATGGTAGGTGACGTGTTGAGTAAAAGATCGTTATCTGATACGAGTGCGATATTGTCAAAGACCCATTTCATATAACTTACAAATTATAGATATAGAGTTAAAGACTCTAGGGACTCACGTGATGATATCTGAGTAGAACCGACTTTAATCGATAAAGTTAAAACCGTTCAAGCTATACATCGGAGCTGATGAATATGAAGAAGGAGGTACAAGAAGTTGTTATTCCAAAAGCGAGAATTAGCGATGTGAGGAAAGTTCAAACCTTCGATTTATTAGTCCATTTGAAATCCTCGATCGAGTAGGAACTATGGCCTATACACTCGCTATACTGCCAAGTATGTCGCGTGTTCATAACGTTTTTCACGTATCGATGTTATGTAAATATGTGGACGACCCGAACCACATTATTGAGTTAAAATCAGATGAGATAACCGAAGATTTAACGTACGAGGAAGTACCAGTCAAGATCTAAAGGAGTATGTCCTACCCAAAAAGGTTATACCACAACTTAAAGTTTTGTGGAGGAACCATGCTATTGAGGAAATGTCCTGGGAGTTGGAAATGGAAATAAAAGCGAGGTATCCTCATCATTTTGAAACACCAAGTACGTATTGAAAGTAATATGCACACTAGCCAATCATGTTTGATGATAAAGCATATACTTTGTAACAATCTTATTCATTTATTAATAAAAAGTATTAATTTATTAAAGGCTTTTAATTATCTACATGATGTTGTTTTAATATATGTGATAAACCCATAGTTTTAAGCAATGCTTTTAGAATAATGATGATGATCATTCTAATGAGATCTAAATTCTTAGAAAGCTTAAAACTAAAATAGTTACCAATCATTAGATTACTAAATTGGGGATTAGTGAATCCGGATAGATTGGTACATACGTTGCTTGCTCATTGGATGAGGATGATTGATCTCATGATCATTTGTGTGGAGACACTAAAGCAAGTATGTAGGTGCTTATTAGAGAATAAGTTCACTGAACGTGGCTCGCTAAAGAATACCTAATGGAGTTTTACTTGCATGTCAATAGTTATTCCTGTAGTGATAGTAGTACAAGTAATCCTTGGACTTGAGATCATCATAGTATCTTGTGTATGATGAGTTATACTTTGACTTATTCCTTAAGACCCTTAGGGTATATCAAAGGGTATGCTTGGGTATAATAAGTTGTACATGGAGATAATGTATGATCAATAAAGAATCTACCACTTCTAATAAAAGAAGAGAAATGTCCTATGTGATTCGATAAATAACAACCCAATAGTCCTTGGCGGCGCGTAATGAAATTAGAAAGGAGTTTCTAATTTGCATTATTTGAGTTGTGCATTTAAGGATCGAAATACATATAATTAAATAAAATAAGACTTGACAAGAATTCCATGTTTTATATTTAATTGGGACATTGTATGGTGGAAGGATTGAATTGTCTTCAGAACTATTTACTCAAAGGTTCTTTTATGATTAATGTTGAAATCTATATTATCTGGAAAGTCGTTGATCGCTAGGGAGGCTTATCCCTATTGTAGAATAAATATTATTTATTTAAATAAATTAATTGTTTAATTTATTTATTTAAATAAGATTAGAATTGTTCTAATTGATTTATTCACAACCCGCTTAATATGGAGAACCTAAAGGGTCACACCATAAAAGGAAGAATAATTATTTAAGAAGTTAATGGCATAATCGTAATAATATGTTATGTATATTTAATTTAATCTATGGTGATACAATAAATTAAATAGCTTAATATTTATTATTTAATATTTTAGAAATATTAAATATAAATTAATAAGAGGAGTCTTATTAATATTATTACAATTATTATTATTATTTTAATTTCTAAAAGAGTTTAGGAATTAATTTAATATAAGTACTCTCATTTATTCCTAATTGGATTAGGAAGGAAAATTAGTTAAAGAAGTTTAATTAATTATCCCTAATAAGATTAGGGAGCTTAATTAATTAAAAGAATTTAATTGATTAAATAAAACCCAAATTCCTTAATTGTTAAGGTGGGTTGCCCACATCTATAAATAAGAGGAGTCTTATTATGGGTGATGTGGTTGTTGACTTTTACAACTACGTAATAATTCCAATTTGTTGGAGAGTACGCCTTTTCTATAGAGATAGAAAACTTGTGACGCCCCCAAAATAGGTATACATCACCCATTCTGAGTTGTCAATACATGGTACAGAAACAACTACAACTTTATTATTACAACAAGAAATCGTGAGTTTGAATACAAATATTATCTTCTGACATAATATCTATACTCAAATAAATCCTCATCACATTTATTGATACATTATTTTACAAAATGGTGAGGACTACTAAACAATTCTTTCTAAAACCTTCATTCCATACCCCAGACTGCGTACTCGCTTATATTCTCGCCTCACGAGAAGAAAAATGGAACAAAAGGGAAAAGGTGAGCTCAACTAGCCGAAGAAAGAATATTATGACTAAGATAATATACAACAAATTACCGTTAGTCTTCAATAGGAAAAATCTAATAGAATACAATAGACAACAAATTTTAAATCAATATTCGCAATGAAATAATAATTCATTAGAAGAGTTAAGTAGAGAATGCAAACTACTATCTTCTATGTATGAATTTAAAAGTTCATCGCTCATCTTTTATCCCTGTAACATCAATCAATATACATCCGAATCAAATATTCATCTTTGCACTACAGGCAAAGATATTAATCGATTAATCATGTTCATCTAAACACTGCTTCATCTTTGCACTACTACCAAAGATATTCTTCAAATAATTAATCTTTTACTACAGGCCAAAGATATTCAATAATATCATCATTTAAGACCGAGGATGATGAAAATATTTTTAAAGAAACGAATCCAAAGAAACAAAATGACAAGGATTAAGGATTAAGGATTAGTACTTTGTTTTATCCATGTTCAAAAATACCTCAAAAATAATCATAGTGGTGTAAAATTCAAGAATGATCAAAACATGGATACAATCAAAGCTAGTATCCGTAATAGATATTTTGGACAAAAGAAGAAATTTTATTTTTTGGTGAATAGTGTCAGTATACGTGAATAGTCTTGTATACGTGAATAGTAACTCACACACCAAAAGATAGAAATTCCACAAAAAACATCTTCACGCTTCATGAATAGTACTCGTGAATAGTAACTCGTGAATAGTAACTCATGAATAGTAACTCGTGAATAGTAACTCGTCGTGAATAGTAACCCCAAACATGAAAAAGTTCTAAATTTGATAAAAGTTCCAACCAATATTTCAAAGATAATGATATTGAAGAAATAATATCATTTGAGAAGAAAATAACATCCCTTACCTCGAAAGATTAGTACTTCTAATTTGGAATCTAGGGTATATAAGTCAAGAAGGAACTTGCACCGCCTAACAATACTCAAAGTACACTCACAAGAATACGCTCAATATATCGAGAGAGAAAATAGAGAGAAACTTGGGTTTACATTGTGATTTTAATTCTAACCTAAGCACCTATTTATAGGAAAATGCTTAGAACACCAAAGCGAAAAATTAAATATAATATTAATATATTTTTACATTTTCTTTAGCCCACCTTAGACAACTGATCTCAGCCCATTTGAATCACATGTGAGGCCAACTTAGTTGCAAAAAACGTTTTCTCAAAATAATTAACTAAAACTCCCAAAAATTAATTATTTGAACTTGAACTTCAATAATTCATAATAAATAGCCCTTTTATCAGAAAAATTCAAATCTCATGAATTTTTATAGGAAATTCAATTCTCTACAACTTTTCAGAAGAAAGTTTTTTCAAATTCTAAATGAAATTGACCAAATCCACAAATCAAGGCGATTTTATGAGCTATAATCAAATTTCGATCAATAATTGTGTCCACCAACACACAAAACATATGTTAAACATTTAATGCCACAAAAATACTCTTCCTCCTCATATACTCATATCCCACATTCATTATAAAAATATCATCGTTAATATATTATTAAAATAATATATTTAAATAAATTATTTTATCGAAAAAGATAAAATATAAATTTTCAACAATTGTCACATTAAAATTTTCTCCATCTATATCCTCATAAAATCAATATTTTTCTCATCATATAAATCAATAATTAATTATTCATAAATAATATTATGAGAATCACATTATTGACAACCAGGCAGGTTCCCGAGATAGAGGGGCTTTCCAATAAGGATCTCTCTACTCAAGCATGTGATTAGATGACCAAACCTCTCCTTAGATAGAACTTTCTAGACATTGTCAATAATGTTATCTAATAATATTATTCAGATAATATGAATTATTGTTCGATAATGGAAAATACGGTTGTAATGACAATTATTGAAACAACAAAGAATATAAAATGTCAACGTAGCAATTATTGAATCAATAAAATAAAATACCTGAATAATAATTATCGTAACCATTATTGAGTAGTGCCTTCAATAATTGGTGCAATCTCGTGTGCCAACGTAAACAACGCCATTCTCGTGTTTTAACCACCGGGTATTCCAACAAGGTTAATTGGTAACAACTTCTGTAGTTATTTTTAAACAACTTATATTTGTCGTTTTCTTCATCCAATCACTTTTTCATTATGGGGCCACATATTGTCACATTCATTGTCAAATGCGAATATTCCCCGACAAGCGATGCGAATATTCTCCGACAACAATGAATATTTTATAACCACTTGCTTATTTTGAAATATTTGCGTATTTTACCCCTAACTATCCACATTAATCAAATCAACCCTTACTATTTCAAAATAATAAATAGAGAAAATTAAATTTCATTAATAATAAGTTGGGGTCTTACAAAACTAGGGTTGAGCCAATAACCCTTCTTCTTGAAAATTCTTCTTCCTTGGTGGATCACCTCTAGAGGCCAAACACTTGGGTGGCTAACGTTGATCAAAGGAAGGAACCAAACCCGGTGAATTCAAGTTGAACGCGAAAGGATTTGGAGGTGAACTTGTACCTGAGGAAGCTCGATCTTCAAGGGTATGATTTTATTCTTTATCTTTTCGTTTAATTAATAATTGTGCATAAAGGGTGATCCGGGTATATGGTTTGTAAATTTTTAAACTCTGATTTTACACGTTTTCGCATTTTTTGCAATTTGATTGCGTTCATGAATATTACAAACCTAACAGTGGTATCAAAGCCAAACCTTTATGCGAATTATTAATTATTTTAATTTGATATGTATATTGATATGTGTTTAGAACAATTTTATTGGGCTTTATTTTGTTGTATAAAATTTAAAAAAAAAAACGTGATGACATCCTGTTAGAATGACTTGATCATTAATTTTTTTATGGGCCACGTGAATCACCAAGGTACTGCATTCCATGTGGTCCTGCACAAAAAAAAAACGTGTAAATAAGTGGTAGCGCACGGAAATCGAGGATTCAAGTTAACAGGAAATCATATGTATTATGCACGGATCACTTGTACGCATTATTTATGCACGGATCACGGAGCTTTTTTTTTTTTTTTTTCGATTTTGGTAATCACGTTTTAAAGGACACGGTTTTTTATATAATATATATATATATTATTATATTATATATATAATAGTTATATATATATATATATACTATATATATATATATATATATATATATATTATTAATTATTTTATAATTAAAATAAAATGTTTATTTTAATTTTAAAATAAAAAGTTTATTTTAATTTTAAAATAAAAAGATTTATTTTAATTTTAAAATTAAATTTCATGCTAACTAATTAGAGTTGGAATTGGATTCCATGATAACTAATTGGAGTTGAAATTGGATTCCATATTTCCTTAAATAAAGGAGTTTATTTAGATATGAAATAAGATTTCATATTATTCAAAATAAAAAGAGTTTATTTGTGAATAGAAAGAGAATCCTAATTTCCTTAAATAAAGGAGTTTATTTAGATATGAAATAAGATTTCATATTATTCAAAATAAAGGAGTTTATTTGTGAATAAAAAAAAATCCGTGTTTCCTTAAATAAAGGAGTTTATTTAAATATGAAATAAGATTTCATATTATTCAAAATAAAGGAGTTTATTTGTGAATAGGAAAGATAATCCGTGTTTCCTTTAATAATTTTATTTTTTTTATTACATGGAATTGGATTCCATAATTAATTAAAATAAAGGAGTTTATTTTGATTAAAGATTTTGATTAAAATAAAATAGTTTATTTTATTCAAAATTAGATAAATTAAAATAAAATAGTTTTATTTTGATTTAAATTTGGATTAAAATAAAGGAGTTTATTTTGATTCAAAAATTAGATTTTATACTAACTAAATTTGCCCATTAAATGATATCAATATATATATTAAATGTTTATTATTCATGAGATGAATGTTATTTATTGATGCATATGGTGATGTGTATGATAATAAATGGGATTGATTATGGATTATTGACCAATATGATTGGATTTTATTTTAGTTGGATGCATGAATGTAAGGGTTTTATTAAATGGGGTCTGCGTACCTCGTCTTTTCTAATTTTTCTTAATGTAAATTCTATCTCTCTCTTATGTACTTCCCCTTGACTGCTGATCAAGGTCTTTATTTATTTTAAATAGTTTTGTAATAGGAATAGTTAGAATTAATTTTGAAGAATTGGAGATCAAGGAGCAAGGAGTGCTTGAAGACCCGTTTGTAATGGAGCCCGGGTTTAAATGTAATAGTTATATTTAAATATTATTTCTTGCACCCCTGGGGTTTTGACCTTTTGGTTCACTTGGTGGCTCTAGTGAACCAAACTAGAATAAAAGTCCATAATCAATCCGAGGAAGAATATAGTATTCTATATGTGCATGCTTATACTATATATATATATATATATATTATGCAAACATGCTTCGCATGTTCATTAATATGACGCGTATTTTATATATATATATGCATGCCAGCTAAACAAGATGAGACAAATTAATAACAAACCCTCAATTTTTATATTAAGTCCTAAGCGTTCAAAGATATTTGGAATATCGAGCGTCGCCTTCTAGCATGATAAAATTAATAGAGTATTAAATATTTAATATGAGTTTGTTGTGTCACCACAAGGCAAATATTAAGTATTTAAGATGTTAATTTATCACATTTGATGCTTATAAAGAAAATTGAACAATATTGTTTTGTTGTGTCACCACAAGGATGATATTTTTCTTTTTTTTGAATATATGGAGTGCTAGGTCGGACTTAACTTGGATAATTTTGATTCGGATGTGCCACCACTTGATCAAAATAATCTAAGAGGCAAAAGAAAAGGAGTTGCATAGTTGATGTAATTGACAAAAGTTGTCTACCTATTTATTTATATATAGTTTGTTGTGTCACCACAAGGCTATATACATTTGAAATGGGATCTTTATTCTCACTAGCAAATCTTTAATTAGATTTTGCCGAACTATATAAGTGAGTGTAATATAGTTTGAAGAAAATAGTGGGAGATACCAATTTAAAACAAGACCTAATTTATTTTGGTAATTAATAAAAGAATGTATGCTAAAATGTTGTTAATTACAAATTCATTTACGAAATTTTACAATGTCTAAAATTACTATCACTTGCGAAGTATATTAGATGCTAAATTAACGAATCAAAATTAAACGGATTGGTTAAGGAATTTGAGAATAGTTCTCATGGTGAAAAGCTATCTTATGTCCTTAATCGCCTATCCCTCGTAATGGTTGCGCAGATAATGCCTCTGAGGAAGAGATTGCTACTTTTAGAAAGTGGCAAGATGATGCACATTGGCTCAATGCATCATGCTCGCATCCATGAGTAACGAGCTTGGCGTCGACGTGAAACTATGGATGCTCCTACTATATTCCTGCACATCAAGTAGTTGATGGTGAGGAAAGTAGGTATGATAGATATCAGATATCTAAGGAGCTCTTCCGATCTAGAATGGCCAATGGCACTATAGTACAGACAAAAGTTCTTAACATAATCAATTTGATTGATCAATTAGGACAACTAGTTTTGTCATGGATGGAGAGTTGAGCCAAGATTTGATCTTGCACTCACTCCCGGACTCCTTTCACAATTGTTGTGAATTTTTCATATGAACAAGCTAGATATCAGCCTCGCTGATTTGCTTAACATATTGAAAAATGTTGAGAGTCACTTTCCAACCAAGAAAGATCAAGTCTTACTAGTAGGGGCCAAAGGATCTTCTGAAAAGAAGAATGATTCTAAGAAGGTAAATAGAAAAGGCCAAAACAAAGGATAATAAGAACAAAACTGATATGGATAGCAAAGGAGTTTGCTTCCACTACAATAAGCCTGGACACGGGAAAGAAACTACAAGAAGCATCTTGCAGAGGCTAACCAAAGAAGCTTAGTGAAGTTTTGGTTACAAATACAAATTTGTTCATGATTTAAAATAATTTTTTCTTTAAGTCAAGGTTCTACTTGGGTATTGGATATCGACTTTGGTTATCATAAATATAGATTTATGAAGGGACCAAGTAGAAGTAGAAAGTTAAACAAAGATAAGTAATCCTATGTGTGGAAAATGAAACAAAGGTTGCTGCATTAGCTATAGAAACTTATAGTTTAGCAGATCGCTTACTGAGCAAATCTATTAAGTCAATAAGTTGTTATTGTATTCCAATTCTTGTTAGAAACATTATTTCCATTTTATTGTTGGACAATAAAATTTTTGGTATTATAATTAAGAACAATTGTTGTCTATTTATAATAATAATGTTTTGTATAAAACTGAAATATTACTTAATGGATTTTGTATACTTGACTTACGTGAAAAATATATTTTGCAAATTGAACAAACTAATATAAGAAAAAGAGATGATCATTCAATGAGTTGAATGTATGTATTTGTTGAAATACAATTGTGAATTATTTGAAAGGTTCAAAGAATTCAGAAATGAAACAAATTGGCAATGTATTAAGATTCTTTGATTAGATCAAGGAATAAATACTTGTGCAATAAGTTTCTAGATCATCTCAAATGGTTTTCTCATAATGGACACATCCTGATACGCAGTAATTGATTGATGTATCTAAATGAAAAATCGTACCTTATTGGACATGGTGCGGTCCATAATGATTTTACCGACATTTCAGTATCCCTCTAGGGTCATGTCCTAGAAATGGCTGCATATCTATAAAAAGGTAACCTCAAAATCCATTTGAGACTCCATAAAAAGTTATGGATAGGAGGATTCCTAATCTTAAGTATGTTAAGATAAGGGTTGTCCAACTTATGTGAAAAGGTTTCAAAGGATAAGCTTGGGACAATATTTGACAAGTACAAATTTGTGGGACATCCTAAAGTAAGTTTAGGGTATATATTCTATAATCCTACTTAGCAAAAGATGTTTGTTGCGAAACACCACGCCTTCTAAGATAAAGGTGTTTATCATTGAAGGGGCTAGTGGGAGGATAATAGATCTTGAAGAGTTCAAGAACCACAAAATACTATAAAGTCAAATAAGAGGAACACAGTAGATGAACCTATTATACCACATCCAATCATAAATGCGAATAGTATCAAAGATACACGGGAGGTATGGATTCATCATAGATGATGATGATGAGGTACACATCATAGAAGATGATGATCCATTACATACGATGATGAGGTAAGTGTTGTAGACACTCGGAGAGAATTGGATTGAAGCAAGTTTCTCAAATATGGAACATTCATTTTGATGAGGCAATCAAAAGAGTTTGATTTTATCAAAATAAGAATGAACCTAGTGTGTACAAAAGGGTCGATGGGGAGCATCGTGACATTCCTAAGTACTATATGTTGATATACTACGGATAAGGAATGACATACCAATGCTACAATCAAGTAAAGATAAAGTTGTCTAAACATTCCTCCATGAATGATTTGGGAAGAGAATCGTAATTGAGGATAAAAATCTATATAGATAGATTTAAAAGGATACTCGACTTAACCCAAGAAACGTATATTCATTTGATGCTAAAATTGAAAGGTTTCAAACAAAGAAAATTTTTTAAATAAAAAAAGGAATTTCCTTTATTTATTATTTTGAAATAGTAAGGGTTGATTTGATTAATGTGGATAGTTAAGGGTTAAATACGCAAATATTTCAAAATAAAGCAAGTGGTTATAAAATATTCATTTTGTTTGGGAATATTCGTTTGGTCGTGGAATATTCGTGACTGCTTCGGGAATATTAAATGACGACAGCAGCCATGTGTGTGGGCCCCATAACTGAAAGCGATTGGATGAAGAAAACGACAAATATAAGTTGGTTAAAAATAACGGGCGTAGTTATTACCAAATAAGATCGTTGAATACCCGGTGGTTAAAATACGATGTACGGCGTGGTTGCACAAGAGTATACACCAGATTATTGCAGATATTGTTGAATTATTGATCCTTACGTAAGAAGGCACTACTCAATAATTTTCACGAGTGAGTTATTTATTCAATATTTTATTTTATTGATTCAATAATTCATTGCGTTGATATTTTATATTATTGTTGTTCAATAATTGTCACCGCATTATTATCTCCATTATCGGATCAATAATTCATATTATTTAAATAATATTATTAGATAGCATTATTGGCAATGTCTAGAAAGTTCTCATCAAGGAGAGGTTTGGTCACCTAATCATGCGGCCAAGAAGGAGAAATCCTTATCTGAAAGCCCCTTTTTCCGGAACTACTGGTTGTTATAATTGTGATTCTCGTAATATTATTTGTGAATAATTAATTATTGATTCATATGATAAAGAAATATTTATTTTATGTGGATATAAATGATGGATTTATTTATGTGGTTATAAATGAAGAAATTATTGTTGAGGTGTTTTATCAAGATTTTACCGTATTGAGGTATTAAAAATTAAATCGTGGTTTTGAGATATATTGCGGGGATTATAATTTTTAATCCGACCGTTGGATTGTGGTAATTTTGGGTATATTATACATACATAAGTTGAGTATATGTCCACAAATTTTGAACCGTTAAAAATGCACGAATGATTTGTTATGAATTTTAAGAGGTCTCTGATTCTAAATTAGGGTTATAATTGATTTTGGTGGAAAATTCTAGAATTGAGTGGGCCCCACTTGTGGTTGGTGAAGAAATGTGCTGAATTTTATTTCAAATGTGGTGGGTGGCAATAGTAGCGAGTAAAAAGCCATCGTAGCGGTCAAGTCTGCTTTTACGGGCTAACATTTTCCTATAAATAGAGGGCTAAGTTAGAATTGAAAATCACACCGAAACAAAGTTTTCTCTTTCTCTCTATATTATTGAGCGTATTTTGTGAGTATTTAGATATTTTGAGAGTTGTTGTCAAGACAAGTTTCATTCAAAGATCACTTCCGACCTTTCCTTCCGGCAATCGATTCTTTGAGGTAAGGGATATTATTTTTTTTTCGTAATGATATTATTTCTTCAATATCATTATGTTGGAAATGTTGATCTGAAGTTTTATCAAATTTGGAACTTTTTCATGTCGGGGTTACTATTCATGAGTTACTATTCACGAGTTACTATTCATGAGTTACTATTCACGAGTTACTATTCACGAGTACTATTCATGAAGCGTGAAGATGTTTTTTGTGGAATTTCTATCTTTTGGTGTCGGATTTACTATTCATGTATACGGTACTATTCACGTATACGGCACTATTCACGATATCTGACACTATTCACGATACTCACACTATTCACCAAAAAAAAAATTTCTTCTTTTGTCCAAAACATCTATTTTGGATACTAGCTTTGATTGTATCCATGTTTTGATCATTCTTGAATTTTACACCACTATGATTATTTTTGAGGTATTGTTGGACATGGATAAAACAAAGTACTAATCCTTAATCCTTAATCCTTGTCATTTTGTTTCAATCGGATTCGTTCTTTAAAAATATTTTCATCATCCTCGCTTTAAATGATGATATTATTGAATATCTTTGGCCCAGAGTGCAAAGATGAATGATTTCTCAAGAATATCTTTGGCTGTAGTGCAAAGATGAAAATGTGTTTAGATGAATACGACCGATCGATTAATATCTTTGGCCCAGAGTGCAAAGATGAATCTTTGGCCTGTAGTGCAAAGATTTAAATGAATGATGACCCGGATGAATATCTTTGGCACAGTAGTGCAAAGATGAATATTTGATTCCGATGTATATTGATTGTTGTTACAGGGGATAAAAGATAGATTTATGAACTTTTAAATTCATACATAGAAGATAGTAGTTTGCATTCTCTACTTAACTCTTCTAATGAATTATTATTTCATTGCGAATATTGATTGAAAATTTGTTGTCTATCGTATTCTATTAAATTTTTCCCTGTTGAAGACTAACGATAATTTGTTGTATATTATCTTAGTCATAATATTCTTTACTGAGCTAGTTGAGCTCACCCTTTTCCTTTTTGTTCCATTCTTCTCGTGAGGCGAGAATATAAATGAGTACGAGTCGGGGTATGGAATGAAGGTTTTAGAAAGGATTGTTTAGTAGTCCTCACCATTTTTGTAAAATAATGTATCAATAAATGTGATGAGGATTTATGTGAGTATAAATATTGTCTAGAAGATAATATTTGTATTTAAACTCACAGTTTTACTGTTGTAATAATAAAGTTGTAGTTGTTTCGCATATGTATCGACAACCTCGTAATGGGTGATGTATACCTATTTTGGGGGCGCCATTGTTGGTATCGAGCTATAAGTAAAGAGCCTCGAGCCTCTCATTGGGTGACTTCTCGTTGATGGGGATGCACCGCCGGATCTCCGTAGGGGACGCGCTTTGGGGTGTGGCAAACCGATAGTACCATTGTGAGGTTTCGTGGTTGAAGCACCATGAGTCATGATTGGTATCGAGCTTAGGGATATGATCTCTGGCGGAGATCGGGAATAGAACTAGGAGGGAGAGAGTAAATCCTTCGCTAGTGTCCTACCTAAGCTTATTTGTTAGTTGGTCAGTATATAGGGATATTATGTGATATATTGATTTCCTTAATTAACCCTTGTTTTATGACAGTATTTGAGAATGTCGACTGAGAATATTAACAGTGGAGTAAATGAGACCGTGGAGATGCCTGTACTTACCAACGAGGAGAACGTCAACAGTCGGCAATGTTCCTCCCGTGAACAACACCAATGAAGCGAGATGATGAACGAGGATGTTTAGAAGCTTTTTGCGCTCATGCAAAATCGCACGAGGGAGACTCGTGTTCAAAATACTGAGGAGGAAATGATAGCAATTCACGGGTTGTCACAACCAAGCGCTTCAAAGAGTTGGGACCACCAAATTAAGGGAAAGCCAGATCCGATCACGGCCATGAAACATGGGTCAAACAAATTACCAAGATATTCGATGTCTTGGGATGCACGGAGGAACAGAAGGTTCCATTCGCCACCTTTATGTTCCGTGGCGAAGCAGACTTCATCGGTGGGAGTCTCAGAAGCGTACCCATCCAAATTAAAGACTCAAAGATGTCTTGGGAGACGTTTGAGAGACTATTTAATGACAAATACTTTCCCGAAAGTGTTCGTCGTATGAAGGAAGTGGAGTTCATCGATTAGAGCAAAACAACACGACGGTGTCTCAAAGACGAGGCAAAGTTTGCGAGTTATCCGTGTTTGCACCTCATTTGGTGGAGAATGAGGAACGATGACGCGGATGTTTCTTAGAGGTTTGAAACCCCAAGATACGTCAAGATCTCATTTCTCATAAACTTTCTCTTTATTCAGATGTTGTAAACAGGGCTCAATTATTAGAGCGAGATAACGAGTACTGTCAACCGAGGACCATAAACCGAGGATCGTACTGCAGAGATGGCAATCAATGTAATAATGATAACTCATGAGAAAGAAATGATTTTACAGAAATGGTAACCACTCTGTGGTAATCATGGTCATGAAAATGTAAGAAGCGAAAGTCGAGAGAGATTTTAAAAGAGGAGATTTAACAACGACTATGTGAAAGACGACAATCTGTTGGCAAGAATCGGTTCTAAGGGAGGAGAACGACCACCGGTCATATGCTACAAATGCGAAAAAGAGGGACATATCAGTCCAAACTGCCCACAACAGTTCAAGGTATGCTATAGTTGTGGAAAGGAAGGACATATCGCTTCGAGATTATACTGATGGCGAAACCTAGTTCAATGGGACGGTGACTCAAAAAGATCCCGAGAAAAAGTCAAAGTCAACGATTCCGGAAGAGCGCTTTGTTGTGATCGGGTCATAATGCGAGGAACCCAAACGAGGTGATCACGGTAAGCTATTTATAAATTCTTGCGAAGTTTATACCTTACTTGATACCGGTGTTACCCATTCATTTATCTCTCCCGCATGTGCTCAACGCTTAAACTTGACTCGGAGAAATTAGACTTTGACCTATCTCGTGGAAACTCCGTTAGAGAAACTTTCATCACATCCACTGCTTATAAATCTTGTTTGATTCAAGTTGGCACCATCACCTTACCTGCAACCTTATCTCTTTAAAGATACTTGCTTTTGATGTGATTTTAGGGATTGATTGGTTAACTACTCATCATGCCAAAATTGATTGTTTTCGTAAGGTTGTTAGTTTTCATATTCCTAACCAACCTCGTTGTATGCAATTCAAGCAACTAAACCATTAAAATCAATCACTATCATATCTAATCATAAAGCTATTCGCTTTATTGAAAAACGGATGTCAAGCTTTCTTAGCCCATGTTATGGATTTGAATAAAGACACGCCAAATTTGAATAATATTCCCATTGTTATTGACTTTCCTCGACGATTTCTCAAGAACTTCCTGGTCTACCCCGTAACGTGAAGTTGAATTCTTTATTGATCTTGAACCCGGTACAAAGCCCATTTCTAAAACCCCATATCGAATGGCTCCTATTGAACTTCAGAGTTAAAGGTCCAACTACGAATTGTTGGACATCGGTTTCATTCGCCCCAAGTACATCTCCTTGGGGTGCTCCTGCTTTTTTTGTAAAAAAGAAAGACGGAGTATGCGACTTTGTATTGACTATCGGAATTGAACCATGTCACCATCAAGAATAGGTATCCTCTACCTCGTATTGATGACTTGTTTGACCAATTCTGCAAGGGCACAATTCTTTTCAAAAATCGATCTTCGCTCGATATCATCACCGAAAATTAGAATCGAGGATATTCCAAAGACCGCCTTCGAACTCCGGTATGGGCATTATGAATTCTTAGTCATGTCTTTCGGACTAACTAATGCTCCTGCGGCTTTCATGGATATGATGAACCGAGTATTCAAGGAATATTTGGATCGGTTCGTTGTTGTCTTTATTGATGACATCCTTATATATTCCAAAAGTCGTGAAGATCATGAGCACCATTTGAAGTTTGTACTCCAAAGGCTTCGTGAAAACCAACTATATGCCAAATTGAAGAAATGCGAGTTCGCTTGAGGAAGTAGCCTTTCTTGGGCATGTGGTGTCAAAACATGGAGTATCTGTTGATCCGTGAAGATTGAAGCAATACAAAGTTGGAGCAACCAAGCTCATGATCAAGTACGAGCTTTTTGGGCTTAGCCGGTTATTATCGGAGATTCGTGGAAGGGTTTTCTCGAATCGCTACTCCATTAACTCAATTAACTCGAAAGGATACAAAATTCGTTTGGAGCGAAGAATGCGAGAAAAGTTTCCAAGAGCTTAAGAGGAGACTTATTTCTAAGACTGTTCTAACAATACCATCCGTTCGGATGGATTTGTTATCTACAAATGATGCTTCGTGCAAAGGGTTAGGATGTGTTCTCATGCAACGTGGGAAAGTCATAGCCTATGCCTCGCGACAACTTAAAGAGTATGAGAGGAATTATCCTACTCATGATCTAGAGTTAGCGCAAGCAATGTTGCTTTCGCTAAAGATATGGAGGCACTATCTATATGGGGAGAAAGTGGAGATATATTCGGACCATAAAAGCCTTAAATATTTCTTCACTCAAAAAGAACTCAACATGCGGCAAATGACGCTGGCTCGAGCTATTGAAAGACTACGACCACACTATTCAATACCATCCCGTAAAGCGAAACGGTAGTAGCGCATTGAGTAGAAGATCATATGCGGAACGAAAAGTGCGATGATGTCAAGTATACGACAGAGCCAACTTTAATAGAAAAAGTTAAGGTTGCTCAAGCCACCGAATTCGAAAGTGATGCGTATGAAGAAGAAAGTAGTAGAAGGAGCTATTCCGGCGAGAATTGATGAAGAAGGAATACTTGAGTCCACTCTAGACTTTGTGTTCCTAACGACTCGATTTGAAGTACAAGATTATGATGGAGGCACACAATACACCATTTGCAATCCATCCTCGAAGTACTAAAATGTATCGTGATCTTCTACATACATTTTGGTGGAATAATATGAAGAGAGAGATTGCAAAGTTTATCTCGATGTGTTTAACTTGCCAACGTGTAAAGCGCGAGCATCTAGTACCTAAGGGTCCGCTGCAACCACTTGAGATTCCGAATGGAAGTGGGAACACATTACCATGGATTTAAGTTACGGGTCTTCCTACGGTTTCTCAAGGCATCAATGCTATTTGGGTTATTGTTGATAGATTAACCAAGTCTCCGCTTCTTCTTGCCGATACGGAGACTTATTCACTTGAACGCCTTGCTAGTATGTACGTAAATGAGATTGTGAGGTTGCATGGCATGCCTGTATCCATAGTTTCGGATCGTGACCCAAGATTCACTTCAAGATTTTGGGTTAGCTTGCAAAAAAAGCTATGGGCACGGATTTGCGATTTAGTTCGCACATACCATCCCCAAACGGACGGACAATCGAGAGAGGACTATTCAAACTCTTGAAGATTTATTAAGACTCGTGTCCTAGACTTCAAGGGCGCTTGGGATAAGTATTTACCATTGGTGGAATTCTCCTACAACAACAGCTTATCGTGCAAGTATAGGTGTGGCTCCATTCAAGCATTATATGGACGAAAATGTCGCTCTCCAATATGTTGGGATGAGGTGGGTGAAGCAACATTGTTGGGACCCGAAAGTTAAATACGTATGACTACCGAAAAGATCCAAATAATTCGACAACGATACAAAACGGCTCAAGATCGACAAAAGAGTTATGCGGATCTTCATCGAAAGGACGTGGAATTTAATGTAGGGGATCATGTATTGTTGCGAGTTGCTCCATGGAAGGGAGTTACAAGATTTGGGAAGAGAGGAAAGCTCAATCCACGATTTATTGGTCCATTTCAAATTCTTGACCGAGTAGGAAATGTAGCCTATAGACTTGCGTTACCTCCAAGTATGTCTCGTGTTCATAATGTGTTTCACATATCTCGTATTTCAGAAATATGTGAAAGACCCAACCACGTTATTGAGTTAGAACCCATTTATATAGAAGACTTAACGTATGAGGAGGTACCTATCAAGATCTTGGATAGGAAGGAGCATGTCCTACGCCAAGAAAGGTCATACCACAAGTTAAAGTTTTGTGGAGGAATCATGCTATAGAGAAAATGACCGGGAATTGGAAACGGAAATGAAAGCGAGGTATCCTCACCTTTTCAAACACCAGTAACGTCGCCAATTTCGAGGACGAAATTTCATAAGGAGGGGAGGTTGTAAGACCCCAAAATTTTTTTAAATAAAAAGGAATTTCCTTTATTTATTATTTTGAAATAGTAAGGGTTGATTTGATTAATGTGGATAGTTAAGGGTTAAATACGCAAATATTTCAAAATAAGCAAGTGGTTATAAAATATTCATTTTGTCGGGAATATTCGTTTGGTCGTGGAATATTCTTTCTGTCGGGGAATATTCGTACGACGGCGCAGCCATGTGTGGGCCCCATAACGGAAAGCGATTGGATGAAGAAAACGACAAATATAAGTTGGTTAAAAATAACGGCGTAGTTGTTACCGTTAAGACTGTTGGAATACCCGGTGGTTAAAATACAGTAATACGCGTGGTTGCACAGTAGCACACGGTATTGCACAATATTGTTGAATTATTGATCCTTACGTAAGAAGGCACTACTCAATAATTTTCACAGTAGTTACTGTTCAATATTTTATTTTATTGATTCAATAATTGCTGCGTTGATATTTTATATTATTGTTGTTCAATAATTGTCAACGCATTATTATCTCCATTATCGATCAATAATTCATATTATTTAAATAATATTATTAGATAGCATTATTGGCAATGTCTAGAAAGTTCTCATCAAGGAGAGGTTTGGTCACCTAATTGCGCCACCAAGAAGGAGAAATCCTTATCTGAAAGCCCCTCTTTCCTGAACTACTGTCATCATAATTGTGATTCTCGTAATATTATTTGTGAATAATTAATTATTGATTCATATGATAAAGAAATATTTATTTTATGTGGATATAAATGATGGATTTATTTATGTGGTTATAAATGAAGAAATTATTGTTGAGGTGTTTTATCAAGATTTTACCGTTTGGAGGTATTAAAAATTAAATCGTGGGTTTTTGAGATATATTATGGGGATTATAATTTTTAATCCGACCGCTTGGATTGTGGTAATTTTGGGTATGTTATACATACATAAGTTGAGTATATGTCCACAAATTTTGAACCGTTAAAAATGCACGAATGATTTGTTATGAATTTTAAGAGGTGTCCGATTCTAAATTAGGGTTATAATTGATTTTGGTGGAAAATTCTAGAATTGAGTGGGCCCCACTTGTGGTTGGTGAAGAAATGTGCTGAATTTTATTTCAAATGTGGTGGGTGGCAATAGTAGTGTAAAGCCATCGTGTAGCAGTCAAGTCTGCTTTGCTGCTAACATTTTCCTATAAATAGAGGGCTAAGTTAGAATTGAAAATCACACCGTAAACAAAGTTTTCTCTTTTTCTCTCTATATTATTGAGCGCGTTTTTGAGTATTTAGATACTTTGAGAGTTGTCATTGTTCAAGATAAGTTTCATTCAAAGATCACTTCCGACCTTTCCTTCCGGCAATCGATTCTTTGAGGTAAGGGATATTATTTTTTTTTCGTAATGATATTATTTCTTCAATATCATTATGTTGAAATGTTGATCTGAAGTTTTATCAAATTTGGAACTTTTTCATGCTCGGGGTTACTATTCATGAGTTACTATTCACGAGTTACTATTCATGAGTTACTATTCACGAGTTACTATTCACGAGTACTATTCATACTATTCAAGCGCGTGAAGATGTTTTTTTTGGAATTTCTATCTTTTGGTGTCGGATTTACTATTCACGTATATTCAAGATTATTCACGTGATACTCACGATATTCACGATACACTATTCACGATATCTGGCACTATTCAATGATTCACTATTCACCAAAAAAAAAAAAATTTCTTCTTTTTGTCCAAAATATCTATTTTGGATACTAGCTTTGATTGTATCCATGTTTTGATCATTCTTGAATTTTACACCACTATGATTATTTTTGAGGTATTGTTGGACATGGATAAAACAAAGTACTAATCCTTAATCCTTAATCCTTGTCATTTTGTTTCACCGGATTCGTTTCTTTAAAAATATTTTCATCATCCTCGATCTTAAATGATGATATTATTGAATATCTTTTCACCTGTAGTGCAAAGATGAATGATTTCAAGAATATATCTTTGGCCTGTAGTGCAAAAGATGAGCAGTGTTTTGATGAATGAGCGACCGATTAATTAATATCTTTAATATCTTTGGCCAAAGATGAAGATGAAAGTTTGTTTAAATGAACATGACTAATCGATGAATATCTTTGGCTCAGTAGTGCAAAGATGAATATTTGATTCCGGATGTATATTGATTGTTGTTACGGGGATAAAAGATAGATGATGAACTTTTAAATTCATACATAGAAGATAGTAGTTTGCATTCTCTACTTAACTCTTCTAATGAATTATTATTTCATTGCTAATATTGATTGAAAATTTGTTGTCTATCAGATTCTATTAAATTTTTCCTGTTGAAGACTAACGATAATTTGTTGTATATTATCTTAGTCATAATATTCTTTACCGAGCTAGTTGAGCTCACCCTTTTCCTTTTGTTCCATTCTTCTCGGAGAGGCGAGAATATAGCGAAGTAGTACAGCCTGGGTATGGAATGAAGGTTTTAGAAAGGATTGTTTAGTAGTCCTCACCATTTTTGTAAAATAATGTATCAATAAATGTGATGAGGATTTATTTGAGTATAAATATTGTCTAGAAGATAATATTTGTATTTAAACTCACAGCTTTCTTGTTGTAATAATAAAGTTGTAGTTGTTTCATACCATGTATTGACAACTCGTAATGGGTGATGTATACCTATTTTGGGGGCGCCATTAGTGATAAAAACAAAGTATATAGCTATAAATGAAGTCTGCAAGTTGATTGTTTGGATTAAAAGTTCATTCTGAGTAACTAGGAATAGTTCTTAAGTCTCATCTTGGATCTAAACATGTGTTGTGGCACTTTCATTTGATTATTAGAATCATTGAAGATGGAAATCACTATAGAGATAGTGGACTCTCAAGAACAACATTACATATCCATTAACTAAAGCTTATCCAACAAATAAGCCCTGAGGATAATAATCACTTAGAGAAGAAGAGTATATTAGTAGATACAATGGCGATTGGCTTTAGTGCAAGTGGGAGATTGAAAGTAATATGCACACAAATCGCCAATCATGTTTGATGATAAAGCATATACTTTGTAACAATCTTATTCATTTATTAATAAAAAGTATTAATTTATTAAAGGCTTTTAATTATCTACATGATGTGATGTTTTTTATAATATGTGATAAACCCATAGTTTTAAGCAATGCTTTTAGAATAATGATGATGATCATTCTAATGAGATCTAAATTCTTAGAAAGCTTAAAACTAAAATAGTTCCCAATCATTGGATTACTAAATTGGGGATTAGTGAATCCGGATAGATTGGTACATCGTTGCTGCTTCATTGGATGAGGATGATTGATCTCATGATCATTTGTGTGGAGACACTAAAAAGCAAGTATGTAGGTGCTTATTAGAGAATAAGTTCAATTTGAACGTTGGCTCGCTAAGGAATACCTAATGGAGTTTTACTTGCTGTCAATAGGAATTCTGTAGTGATAGTAGTACAAGTAATCCTTGGACTTGAGATCATCATAGTATCTTGTGTATGATGAGTTATACTTTGACTTATTCCTTAAGACCCTTAGGGTATATCAAAGGGTATGCTTGGGTATAATAAGTTGTACATGGAGATAATGTATGATCAATAAAGAATCTACCACTTCTAATAAAAGAAGAGAATGTCCTATGTGATTCGATAAATGACAACCCAGTAGTCCTTGGCGAAAGCGTAATGAAATTAGAAAGGAGTTTCTAATTTGCATTATTTGAGTTGTGCATTTAAGGATCGAAATACATATAATTAAATAAAATAAGACTTGACAAGTAATTCCATGTCTTATATTTAATTGGGACATTGTATGGTGGAAGGATTGAATGAGATTATCTGAATAACTATTTACTCAAAGGTTCTTTTATGATTAATGTTGAAATCTATATTATCCGGAAAGTCGTTTGATCATTGGGGAGGCTTATCCTATTGTAGAATAAATATTATTTATTTAAATAAATTAATTGTTTAATTTATTTATTTAAATAAGATTAGAATTGTTCTAATTGATTTATTCACAACCTGTTTAATATGGAGAACCTAAAGGGTCACACCATAAAAGGAAGAATAATTATTTAAGAAGTTAATGGCATAATCGTAATAATATGTTATGTATATTTAATTTAATCTATGGTGATAGAATAAATTAAATAGCTTAATATTTATTATTTAATATTTTAGAAATATTAAATATAAATTAATAAGAGGAGTCTTATTAATATTATTACAATTATTATTATTATTTTAATTTCTAAAAGAGTTTAGGAATTAATTTAATATAAGTACTCTCATTTATTCTTAATTGGATTAGGAAGGAAAATTAGTTAAAGAAGTTTAATTAATTATCCCTAATAAGATTAGGGAGCTTAATTAATTAAAAGAATTTAATTAATTAAATAAAACCCAATTCCTTAATTGTTAAGGTGGGTTGCCCACATCTATAAATAAGAGGAGTCTTATTATGGGTGATGTGGTTGTTGACTTTTCTACAACTACGTAATAATTCTAATTTGTTGGAGAGTACGCCTTTTCTATAGAGATAGAAAACTAGGGTTTGAGCCAAATACCCTTCTTCTTGAAAATTCTTCTTCCTTGGTGGATCACCTCTGAGGCCAAACACTTGGGTGGCTAACGTTGATCGAAAGGAAGGAACCAAACCCGTGAATTCAAGTTGAGCGCGAAAGGATTTGGAGGTGAACTTGTACTTGAGGAAGCTCGATCTTCAAGGTATGATTTTATTCTTTATCTTTTCGTTTAATTAATAATTGTGCATAAAGGGTGATCCGGGTATATGGTTTGTAAATTTTTAAACTCGATTTTACGCTTTAGCATTTTTTTGTAATTTGATTGCGTTCATGAATATTACAAACCTAACAATGGCATCGAGCCAAACCTTTATCGCGAATTATTAATTATTTTAATTTGATATGTATATTGATATGTGTTTAGAACAATTTAATTGGGCATAATTTTGTTGTATAAAATTTAAAAAAAAAAAAAAATTGATGACATCCTGTTAGAATGACTTGATCATTATTTTTTTTTGGGCCATCACATGTGAATCACCAAGGCAAATTTGATTCCATGTGGTCTACATTGCGAAAAAAAATAAGCATCGTGTAAATAAGTGGTAGCGCTTGCGGAAATCGAGGATTCAAGTTAACGAAATCATATATATATATATATATTATCACACTTATGCGCATTATTTATGCACGGATCATCATTTATGAGCTTTTTTTTTTTTTTTTTTTTTTTTCATAATCACGCTTTTAAAGGACACGGTTTTTTATATATATATATATATATATATTGGTTATTATATTATATATATATATATATATATATATATATATATATATATATATATATATATTATATTATTTTATAATTAAATATAAAATATTTATTTTAATTTTAAAATAAAAAGTTTATTTTAATTTTAAAATAAAAAGATTTATTTTAATTTTAAAATTAAATTTCATGCTAACTAATTAGAGTTGGAATTGGATTCCATGATAACTAATTGGAGTTGAAATTGGATTCCATATTTCCTTAAATAAAGGAGTTTATTTAGATATGAAATAAGATTTCATATTATTCAAAATAAAAGAGTTTATTTGTTAATAGAAAAGAGAATCCTAATTTCCTTAAATAAAGGAGTTTATTTAGATATGAAATAAGATTTCATATTATTCAAAATAAAGGAGTTTATTTGTGAATAAAAAAAATCCGTGTTTTCCTTAAATAAAGGAGTTTATTTAAATATGAAATAAGATTTCATATTATTCAAAATAAAGGAGTTTATTTGTGAATAGGAAAGATAATCCGTGTTTCCTTTAATAATTTTATTTTTTTATTACATGGAATTGGATTCCATAATTAATTAAAATAAAGGAGTTTATTTTGATTAAAGATTTTGATTAAAATAAAATAGTTTATTTTATTCAAAATTAGATAAATTAAAATAAAATAGTTTTATTTTGATTTAAATTTGGATTAAAATAAAGGAGTTTATTTTGATTCAAAATTAGATTTTATACTAACTAAATTTGCCCATTAAATGATATCAATATATATATTAAATGTTTATTATTCATGAGATGAATGTTATTTATTGATGCATATGGTGATGTGTATGATAATAAATGGGATTGATTATGGATTATTGACCAATATGATTGGATTTTATTTTAGTTGGATGCATGAATGTAAGGGTTTTATTAAATGGGATCTGCGTACCTCGTCTTCTCTAATTTTTCTTAATGTAAATTCTATCTCTCTCCTATGTACTTCCCCTTGACTGCTGATCAAGGTTTCTATTTATTTTAAATAGTTTTGTAATAGGAATAGTTAGAATTAATTTTGAAAAAATTGGAGATCAAGGAGCAAGGAGCGCTTGAAGACCCGTTTGTAATGGAGCCCGGGTTTAAATGTAATAGTTATATTTAAATATTATTTCTTGCACCCCTAGGGTTTGACCTTTTGGTTCACTTGGTGGCTCTAGTGAACCAAACTAGAATAAAAGTCCATAATCAATCCGGTAGAATATAGTATTCTATATGTGCATGCTTATACTATATATATATATATATATATATATATTATGCAAACATGCTTCGCATGTTCATTAATATAACGCGTATTTTATATATATATATGCATATGCTATGCGCTTAAACAAGATGAGACAAATTAATAACAAACCCCTCAATTTTTTTATATTAAGTCCTAAGCGTTCAAAGATATTTGGAATATCGAGCGTCAAGCCTTCTAGCATGATAAAATTAATAGAGTATTAAATATTTAATATGAGTTTGTTGTGTCACCACAAGGCAAGTATTAAGTATTTAAGATGTTAATTTATCACATTTGATGCTTATAAAGAAAATTGAACAATATTGTTTTGTTGTGTCACCACAAGGATGATATTTTTTTTTGAATATATGGAGTGCTAGGTCGGACTTAACTTGGATAATTTTGATTCGGATGTGCCACCACTTGATCAAAATAATCTAAGAGGCAAAAGAAAAGGAGTTGCATAGTTGATGTAATTGACAAAAGTTGTCTACCTATTTATTTATATATAGTTTGTTGTGTCACCACAAGGCTATATACATTTGAAATGGGATCTTTATTCTCACTAGCAAATCTTTAATTAGATTTTGCCAAACTATATAAGTGAGGGTAATATAGTTTGAAGAAAATAGTGGGAGATACCAATTTAAAACAAGACCTAATTTATTTTGGTAATTAATAAAAGAATGTATGCTAAAATGTTGTTAATTACAAATTCATTTACAGAATTTTACAATGTCTAAAATTACTATCATTGCGAAGCATATTAGATGTTAAATTAACTGGATCAATTAAACGGATTGGTTAAGGAATTTGAGAATAGTTCTCATAGTTGAAAAAAGCTATCTTATGTCCTTAATACGCCTATCCTGCAATGGTTGCGAGATAATGCCTCGAGGAAGAGATTGCTACTTTTAGAAAGTGGCAAGATGATGCACATTGGCTCAATGCATCATGCTCGCATCCATGAAAGTAACGAGCTTGACGTCGACGTGAAACTATGGATGCTCCTACTATATTCCCGCACATCAAGTAGTTGATGGTGAGGAAAGTGGGGCCGATAGATATCGAGATATCTAAGGAGCTCTTCCGATCTAGAATGGCCAATGGCACTATAAATGCGAGACAAAAAGTTCTTAACATAATCAATTTGATTGATCAATTAGGACAACTAGTTTTGTCATGGATGGAGAGTTGAGCCAAGATTTGATCTTGCACTCACTCCCGGACTCCTTTCACAATTGTTGTGAATTTTTCATATGAACAAGCTAGATATCAGCCTCGCTGATTTGCTTAACATATTGAAAAATGTTGAGAGTCACTTTCCAACCAAGAAAGATCAAGTCTTACTGGTAGGGCCAAAAGGATCTTCCGAAAAGAAGAATGATTCTAAGAAGGTAAATAGAAAAGGCCAAAACAAAGGATAATAAGAACAAAAGCGATATGGATAGCAAAGGAGTTTGCTTCCACCTTTGCAATAAGCACGGACACGAAAGAAAAGCTGCAAGAAGCATCTTGCAGAGGCTAACCAAAGAAGCTTAGTGAAGTTTTGATTTACAAATACAAATTTGTTCATGATTTAAAATAATTTTTCTTTAAGTCAAGGTTCTACTTGGGTATTGGATCTGACTTTGGTTATCATAAATATAGATTTATGAAGGGACCAAGCGAAGTAGAAAGTTAAACAAAGATAAGTAATCCTATATGTGGAAAATGAAGCAAAGGTTGCTTTGCATTAGCTATAGAAACTTATAGTTTAGCAATGCTTACGGCAAATCTATTAAGTCGATAAGTTGTTATTGTATTCCAATTCTTGTTAGAAATATTATTTCCATTTTATTGTTGAACAATAAAATTTTGGTATTATAATTAAGAACAATTGTTGTTCTATTTATAATAATAATGTTTTGTATAAATGAAATATTACTTAATGGATTTTGTATACTTGACTTACGTGAAAAAATATATATTTTGCAAATTGAACAAACTAATATAAGAAAAGGAGATGATCATTCAAAGAGTTGAATGTATGTATTTGTTGAAATACAAGTGTGAATTATTTGAAAGGTTCAAAGAATTGAAAATGAAACAAATTGGCAATGTATTAAGATTCTTTGATTAGATCAAGGAATAAATACTTGTGCAATAAGTTTCTAGATCATCTCAAATGGTTTTCTCATAATGGACACATCCTGATACGCAATAATTGATTGATGTATCTGAATGAAAAATCGTACCTTGTTGGACATGGTGCGGTCCATAATGATTTTACCGACATTCAAAGATCCCTACTGGGGTCATGCCCTAAAAATGGTTGCATATCTACAAAAAGGTAACCTCAAAATCCGGCCCCAAGACTCCATAAAAGTTATGGATAGGGAGGATTCCTAATCTTAAGTATGTTAAGATAAGGGGTTGTCCAACTTATGTGAAAAGGTTTCAAAGGATAAGCTTGGGACAATATTTGACAAGTACAAATTTGTGGGACATCCTAAAGTAAGTTTAGGGTATATGTTCTATAATCCTACTTAGCAAAAGGTGTTTGTTGCGAAACACGCTGCCTTCTAAGATAAAGGTGTTTATCATTGAAGGGGCTAGTGGGAGGATAATAGATCTTGAAGAGTTCAAGAACCACAAAATACTATAAGTCAAATAAGAGGAACCTGTAGATGTAACCTATTATACCACAACCAATCATAAATGCGAAATAGTACCAAAGATACCTGGGAGGTATGGATTCATCATAGATGATGATGATGAGGTACACATCATAGAAGATGATGATCCAGTTACATACGATGAGGTAAGTGTTGTAGACACTCAGAGAATTGGATTGAAACAAGTTTCTCAAATATGGAACATTCATTTTGATGAGGCAATCAAAAGAGTTTGATTTTATCAAAAATAAGAATGAACCTAGTGTGTACAAAAGGGTCATCGTGACATTCCTAGTACTATATGTTGATATACTACGGATAAGGAATGACATACCAATGCTACAATCAAGAAAGATAAAGTTGTCTAAACATTCCTCCATGAATGATTTGGGAAGAGAATCGTAATTGAGGATAAAAATCTATATAGATAGATTTAAAAGGATACTCGACTTAACCCAAGGAACGTATATTCATTTGATGCTAAAGTTGTTTAGCATGGCAAACTCCAAGGGATGTCTCATGTTGATGAGCCCTGGAGTGTATCTCTCTAATAGTCCCCACAGACTCCTGAAAAAAGAGAGGTCGCATGAGTGACAATCATGAATGCAATGAAATGTACGAGACCTGATGTTGATCAGTCATATTATGGAGAAGTTCACTATGAGTCAGTGAAAAACATCTTAAAGTGCTTAACCGGCACTAAGGATGTGATCATATTCATGGTGGGTCTTAATTAAAACTAGAGGGCTTAACAGACTCAAGTTTTTTCGAATGCACCAAGACGATGAGATAAATCCACTTTAAGGTAAAGGTTACCTTGAATAGTGGTGCGATGAATTGGAAAGGTTCCAAACAAAGAAAGAGTTCTTTGGTTTAGTGATAAAAACAAAGTATATAGCTATAAATGAAGTCTACAAGTTGATTGTTTGGATTAAAAGTTCATTACAGAACTAGGAATAGTTCCTAAGTCTCATCTTGGATCTAAACATGTGTTGTGGCACTTTCATTTGATTATTAGAATCATTGAAAGATGGAAATCACTATAGAGATAGTGGACTCTCAAGAACAACATTACATATCCATTAACTAAAGCTTATCCAACAGCAGGATAATCGTCACTTAGAGAAGAAGAGTATAAGATACCATGGCGATTGGCTTTAGTGCAAGTGGGAGATTGAAAGTAATATGCACACAAGCCAATCATGTTTGATGATAAAGCATATACTTTGTAACAATCTTATTCATTTATTAATAAAAAGTATTAATTTATTAAAGGCTTTTAATTATCTACATGATGTTATTTTTTATAATATGTGATAAACCCATAGTTTTAAGCAATGCTTTTAGAATAATGATGATGATCATTCTAATGAGATCTAAATTCTTAGAAAGCTTAAAACTAAAATAGTTCCCAATCATTGGATTACTAAATTGGGGATTAGTGAATCCGGATAGATTGGTACATACGTTGCTTGCTCTCATGGATGAGGATGATTGATCTCATGATCATTTGTGTGGAGACACTAAAGCAAGTATGTAGGTGCTTATTAGAGAATAAGTTCACCGAGCGTGGCTCGCTAAGGAATACCTAATGGAGTTTTACTTGCTGTCAATAGGAATTCTGTAGTGATAGTAGTCTGAAGTAATCCTTGGACTTGAGATCATCATAGTATCTTGTGTATGATGAGTTATACTTTGACTTATTCCTTAAGACCCTTAGGGTATATCAAAGGGTATGCTTGGGTATAATAAGTTGTATACATGGAGATAATGTATGATCAATAAAGAATCTACCACTTCTAATAAAAGAAGAGAAATGTCCTATGTGATTCGATAAATGACAACCCAAAGAGTCCTTGGTCAAGCGCGAATGAAATTAGAAAGGAGTTTCTAATTTGCATTATTTGGAGTTGTGCATTTAAGGATCGAAATACATATAATTAAATAAAATAAGACTTGACGATAATTCCATGTCTTATATTTAATTGGGACATTGTATGGTGGAAGGATTGAATTGTCAGTAACTATTTACTCAAAGGTTCTTTTATGATTAATGTTGAAATCTATATTATCTGGAAAGTCGTTGATCGCTAGGGAGGCTTATCCTATTGTAGAATAAATATTATTTATTTAAATAAATTAATTATTTAATTTATTTATTTAAATAAGATTAAATTGTTCTAATTGATTTATTCACAACCTGGTTTAATATGGAGAACCTAAAGGGTCACACCATAAAAAAAGGAAGAATAATTATTTAAGAAGTTAATGGCATAATCGTAATAATATGTTATGTATATTTAATTTAATCTATGGTGATACAATAAATTAAATAGCTTAATATTTATTATTTAATATTTTAGAAATATTAAATATAAATTAATAAGAGGAGTCTTATTAATATTATTACAATTATTATTATTATTTTAATTTCTAAAAGAGTTTAGGAATTAATTTAATATAAGTACTCTCATTTATTCCTAATTGGATTAGGAAGGAAAATTAGTTAAAGAAGTTTAATTAATTATCCCTAATAAGATTAGAGAGCTTAATTAATTAAAATAATTTAATTGATTAAATAAAACCCAATTCCTTAATTGTTAAGGTGGGTTGCCCACATCTATAAATAAGAGGAGTCTTATTATGGGTGATGTGGTTGTTGACTTTTACAACTACGTAATAATTCCAATTTGTTGGAGAGTACGCCTTTTCTATAGAGATAGAAAACTAGGGACCCCTTCTTCTTGAAAATTCTTCTTCCTTGGTGGATCACCTCTAGAGGCCAAACACTTGGGTGGCTAACGTTGATCAAAGGAAGGAACCAAACCCGGTGAATTCAAGTTGAACGCGAAAGGATTTGGAGGTGAACTTGTACCTGAGGAAGCTCGATCTTCAAGGGTATGATTTTATTCTTTATCTTTTCGTTTAATTAATAATTGTGCATAAAGGGTGATCCGGGTATATGGTTTGTAAATTTTTAAACTCTGATTTTACACGTTTTCGCATTTTTTCCAATTTGATTACGTTCATGAATATTACAAACCTAACACGTATGTCAATTTCGAGGACGAAATTTCATAAGGAGGAGAGGTTGTAAGACCCCAAATTATTAATAAATGAAATTTAATTTCCTCTATTTATTATTTTCAAATAGTAAGGGTTGATTTGATTAATGTGGTTAGTTATTGGTAAAATGTGCAAATATCTCAAATAAGTAAGTGGTTATAAAATATTCATTATTGTCGGGGAATATTCGTTTGGTCGTGGAATATTTTTACTTTGTCGAGAATATTAAATGCGATGGCGCAAGCTGACCTTGTGTGGGCCCCATAACTGAAAGCGATTGGATGAAGAAAACGATAAGCATAAGTTGTTTATAAATATTGGCGTAGTTATTACTGTATTATCTTGTTGGAATACCCGGTGGTTAAAACACGATGTCTGCGTTGTTGCCGCATATGAAGACACCGCAGATTGCACCAATTATTGATTCTTACGTAAGAAGGCACTACTCAATAATTGTTACAGTAATTATTGTTCAAAGATTTTATTTTATTGATTCAATAATTGCTTTGCGTTGATATTTTATATTATTGTTGTTTTAATAATTGTAACTACACAGTATTTTCCATTATCGGAGCAATAATTCATATTATCTAAATAATATTATTAGATAACATTATTGGCAATGTTTAGAAAGTTCTGTCTAAGGAGATGTTTGGTCACCTAATTACGCGCTAGTAAGGAGAAACCCTTATCGAAAGCCCCTTTCCACAGGAACCCTTGTTGTTAGTATTGTGATTCTGTAATATTATTTGTGAATAATTAATTATTGATTTATATGATGAGGAAAATATTCATTTTATGTGGATATAGATAGAGAAAATTTTTAAAGTGACAATTGTTGAAAATCGATATTTTATCTTTTCTGATAAAATAATATTTTATTATATTATTATAATATAATAATGATGATATTTTTACAATGAATGTGGGATATATGAGTGTATGAGGAGAAAGAGTATTTTTGTTACATTAAATGATTAACACATGTTTTGTGTGTCGGTGGACCCCATTTCTTGACTGAAATTTGATTATAGCTTGTAAAATCGTCCGTTTGTGGATTTCGGTTAATTTATGTTTGGAATTTGGAAAAGTTTTCTTCTGCAAAGTTGTAGAGAATGAAATTTCCTATGGAAAGGACATGATGTTTGAATTTTTCTGATAAAAGGGCTATTTATTATGAATTATTGAAGTTCCGAAGTTCCGAAATAATTGATTTTTGGAAGTTTTAATTATGTTTATTAAGAAAAATGTTTTTTTGTTTTGTGGGCTACACTAACATGTTCATAATGAGCTGAGATCAGTTGTCTAAGGTGGGCTTGAAAATTAAATATATATATATATATATATATATATATATTAATATTTTATTAAATTTTCTACTTTGGTGTTCTAAGCATTTTTTATATAAATAGGGTGCTTAGGTTGGAATTAAAAATCACACCAGAAACTGAAGTTTTCTCTCTCTTTCTCTCTTTATATTATCGAGCGTATTCTTGTGAGTATTTTGATACTTTGAGTGTTGCTATATCTGATTAAAAATTCTCTTGAAGACTATATCCAAAGATTCCAAATGTAAGTTTATCTTTTTTCGAGGTAAGAGATGTTATTTTTTTATAAATGATATTATTTCTTTCAATATCATTATACCAGAATCTTGGTAAGATTTTTCTTGTGAAATTCTTATCTTTTCATGTCGGGGTTACTATTCACGAGTTACTATTCACAAGTACTATTCACGAAGCATGATGATTTTTCTTGTGGAATTTCTACCTTTTAGTGTTGGAGTTACTATTCACGTATACGGTACTATTCACGTATACGACACTATACACGAATATGACACTATTCACAGAAAAAATTAAATTTTCTTTTTTGTGTCCAAGATTATCTGTTATGGTTTCTATCTTTGATTGGATTTATGTTTTGATCTTTATTTTTGAATTTTGCTCCACAATAGTTTTTTTTATGGATTATTTTTGAACATGGATAAACCGAAGTACGAATCCTTAATATTTGTTCTTTTGTCTCACTAGGTTCGTTTTCTTTAAAATATATTTTTCATCATCCTCATTCCTAAATGATGATATTACTAAATATCTTTGGCCTGTAGTGCAAAGATGAATGATTTTATGATGAATATCTTTGGCCCGTGTGCAAAGATGAACATGTGTTGAGATGAACTTGGCCGACTAATTAATATCTTTGGCCTGTAGTGCAAAGATGACTATTTGATTCAAGATGTATATTGATTGATGTTACAGGGATAAAATATCGATGATGGACTTTTAAATTCATAGATGATAGTAGATTTCATTCTCTACTTAACTCTTCTAATGAATTATTATTTCAACTGCTTGTTGATCTAAAACTTGTTGTCTATTGTATTCTATCGATTTTTTCTGTTGAGGACTAACGATAATTTGTTGTACATTATCTTAGTCATAATATTCTTTACTGGGCTAGTTGAGCCCACCCTTTTCCTTTTTGTTCCATTTTTCTTCTCAGGAGGCGAGAATATAACGGGAACTAGTCGGGGTGTGGAGTGATGGTTCAAGACAGTGGTTTTAGTAGTCCTTACTATTTTGTAAAATAGTATATCAATAATTGTAATGAGAACTTATTTGAGTGTGGATATTGTCTAGATGACAATATTTGTATTTAAACTCACAGTTTTTATGTTGTATTAATAAAGGTGTAGTTGTTTCTGTACCATGTATTTTGACGACTCAGAATGGGTGTTGTATACCTATTTTGGGGGTGTCACAGTTGGTATCAGAGCTTAGGGATATGGTCTCTGGCGGAGATCAGGGAATAAAAAATCCTTCGCTAGTGTGTCATACCTAAGCTTATTTGTTATTTAATTGGTCGGTCAGAATATAGGGATAATATGTGGCATGCCAATAAACCATTGTTTTGTGATAGTAAAATGGCATCTGAAGATGTTGAGATAAGCAATGGAGCACATGAGACCGTTGAGTCACCACTGATCAATACCCAGGATAAGGAAGGCAATAACCCTCTTGTAAACAATAACACCGACCAAATGAAGAACGATGGTATGTTTAGGAACTTTCTAGAATTCATGCAAAACTAAACGAGAGAGACTACTGTTCAAAATGCAGGTGAAAACACTAGCAACTCACGGATGGTCACCGCTAAGAAGTTCAAGGATTTAGGACCGCCAGAGTTTTTGGGAAAGCCAGAACCACTTACGGTAGAGACGTGGATAAAGGAGATCACTAAGATATTTGATGTCTTGGGATGCTCAGAGGAGCAAAAGGTTCATTTCGCCACCTTCATGTCATGCGAGGAGAGGCGATTATCGGTGGGAATCAAGTAAAGCGTACTCAACTGTCAGACCAAGATGTCTTGGGAGAAGTTCCAAGAATTGTTCAACAACAAGTACTTTCCCGAAAGTATTCGCACATGAAGGAGGTAGAGTTCATCAAGTTGGAGCAAAATAATATGAACGTGTCACAAAGACGAAGCTAAGTTTGCTTAGTTGTCCCGATTGCATCCCATTTGGTTGATAATGAAGAGAGAATGACGCGAATGTTTCTGCGAGGTTTTAAACCCAAAGAACGTCAATACCTCATTTCTCACAAACTTTGTTTATATTCAGATGTTGTGAATAGGGCTCGCTTATTGGAGCGCGCGATAATGAGCCTCCAACCGAAAAAATAATGACCAATAACTCGATGATAATCGTCTGGGGAAACGATCATCTAACAATGATAACCATCGTGGAGGAAATTATCAAGCCGAAATGGTAACCACTTGGTGGTAATCATGGCCAAGATAATAGGAAAGGTGAGTCAAGTGGAAATTTCCAAAAGAGAAGATTCAACAATAACGGAAGACGCCGGCACCAACACCAAAGAACGAATTCTGGGGAGGAGAAAGACCGCCGATTAGGTGCTACTGATGCGAGAGAGAGGACACATAAGTTCAAACTATTCACAACCTTCCAAGGTATGTTTTAGTTATGGAAAAGATGGTCATATAGCTTGAGATTGTCCTGTAGCGAAACCAAGTCCAGCGGGGATCGTGACTCAAAAGGCTGTCCCAGAAATGACTTGGTTGTTAAATATTGTGAGTTATAATATTAATGATGAATAATTTCGTGTTGATTAAAGATGAAATTGATAGTTCCATTGTGTTGGGATTATTAATTTTAGTGGAAATCGACATTTATTTCGATAATAATTGATGTCTGGAGGTTATATTGACTAATCGGGTAATTAATAGGATAAATAAGTAATTAATTGCTATTATTTCATATGCTTATAACTATTTGTTCACATGTGTATACTATTGAGTCACATTCATGTATTATTAGGTTGGTGGTGCAAGATTGATAATACTTGCATGATTAAGTTAAAAATGTAGGTATAGATAGAGGTACTATACTGTAATTCGTATTTTCACATATCTAGAACTATTTATTTACATGATTTACTATTGATTCACATTATTTACTATTAGGGGAGGTGGTGCAAGTTTGATAATACTTGCAGGACTAAATTAAAAATAAAGAAAAAGAGGAAGGTATTATACTGTAATATTTTGAGCCCCAAAATGTGTAATTATCGAAACTATATTTTCTTATAAATAAGCTCATTCTTCCTTCATTTCTCACCAATTCACAAAAGCTATAGAGCAATTATTATAGAGAGAAAGGAGAAGAGAAGTCCTGCTACCTCACTATTTCAATATCCGCTTTTTCTAAGGTAAGGGTATTATTTCTTTCAGATTAATGAAGAGAGTTATGTTCTTTCAATACTGTAAGGGTTGTTATTCCATTCTTTATTATTATGTTGGAATAACTCCGCTATAATGGGCAATCGCATATATGGTGAAATTCTTCATTATTCAATTCTTTATTATTCTCATTAGAATAACCATTCTGTAAGGCCTCATCGCATGCCTAGTGAATTCATTGTCATTTCATTCTTTATTATTCTATTGGAATATCCATGCATGCGTGATTACGCATGACCGGTTCCCTTCTTTATTATTCTATTGGAATATCCCGTGCTGTAAGGATTACGTATGACCGGTTCCATTCTTTATTATTCTGTTGGAATAACTCATGCGTGCAAGTGGCTTATCGCATGCACGGTGAATTCTTTTGTTATTCCATTCTTTATTATTCTCGTTGGAATAACTCACATGCGTGTGGACTACCACATGCATGGTAAATGATCCTTCGTATTCATTCCTTATTTAATTGGGGAAATGATCTGTCTACGTGGATTACCGCATGGCGGGTAAAAATCCATTTGCAGTTTCATATATTCTATTATACTCAGTTGGTTAAAGTTTTGGCTTTTATATTCCATGAAATTAGTAGAATATCCTGGATATTTGCGCTTCATCTAGTATCTTTTCATGAAAATATTCTTCTGAGCATTCTTGAATTTTACTCCACAAAACAATATCATGTTAACAATTTGGACGTTATTGATTTTTGGATAAATTAATTTATAAATCTTTAAAAATTTATCCTTGAACTTGTTTTATTGAATTCTTATATCATTGTCATCATCCTCATGTTTATAATATGTTAAAAAATCATATGTGGCTCATGAGTACTTAGATGGACTTGGTATGATTATGACCGAGGATTATTCGGTATATAATCATAACCAGTAATGTTACAAATGGAGTGGTAAAAGTCCTCCTTGGCCGTCTTGCATTGATGGACGATTGTTGGCATGATCATGACCATTGATGAATACACGAATATCCTCGGCCCGTAGTGCATGGATAATTTGTGGTCGTGATACTAATGAATATCCTTGGTCAGTAGTGCAGGGGATGATGTGGTTTATTTATTAAGTTGAGTCTCAGCGATAAAAGTGATGAAAAACCTTTTAAATCATAGAAGATAGTAGATTTTATTCTCTACTTGACTCTTCTAATGGATTGCTTATTTCACTGCAGTTAAACTTGATGTTTATTGTATTTTAGCAGTTTAACACTATTGAAGGCTAATGATAATTTATTCTGCATTATCTTAGTCATAATATTTCTTACTGGGCTAGTTGAGCTCACCCTTTTGCTTTCATTGTTCTCTTCAAGAAATGAGAACGTAGCCGGGACTAGTCGGGGAACGGAGTGATGGTCCGAGATGGTAGCTGTAGTAGTCCTCACTATTTAGTGTGATAATAAATGTAGTGAGGATTGAATTTGAGTTTGGATATTGTCTATGAGGCAATATTCGTGTAAAAACTCCCAGCTCATGTTGTATAATTAAGTTGTATTTATATTCAGTACCATGTATTTGGCGACCCAAGATGGGTGGCGTATACCTGTTTTGGGGGCTTCACAGTTGGTATCAAAGCTTAGGGATATGATCCCTGGCTAAGATGTGAGACTAGAACTAGGAGGGGAGAGACGGGGAATTCCTTCGCTAGTATGACCTACCAAAGTTTATTTGGTATTTAATTGGTCGGTTAGAGTATAGGGATAATATGTTACATGTCAATTAACCCTTGTTTTGTGGCAGTATCTGAAAATGACATCCGAGAATGTTGAGAATAGTAATGGAGCACAGGAGACCGTTGAGTCTCCACATATCAATAATCAGGATAATGTGCATCAGGAAGGCGACAATCCTCATGCAAACAACAACACTGACCAAATGATGAATGATGGAATGTTCAGAGGCTTTATGTAATCATGCAACATCAGGCGAGAGCGGCTCCTGTCCAAAATGTAGGTGGAAATACTGGAAACTCTCGAACGGTCACCGCTAAACAGTTCAAGGAGATGGGACCACCTGAGTTTATTGGAGAGCCAAAACCACTTAAGGCAGAAGCATGGATAAAGCAGATCACCAAGATATTTTATGTCTTAGGATGCTTCGAGGAGCAAAAGGTTCCCTTTGCCACCTTTATGTTGCGAGGAAAGCGCGATTCATCGTGGGAATCGGTAAGCGTACTCAACTGTCGTGACCAAGATGTCTTGGGAGAAGTTCCAAGAACTATTCAACGACAAGTACTTTCCCGAAAGTATTCTTCACATGAAAGAGGTAGAGTTCATCAAGTTGGAGCAGAATAATATGACCGTATTGCAGTACGAAGCTAAGTTTTTCGAGTTGTCCCGGTTTGCGTCTCACTTGGTTGATAATGAGGAGAGAATGACGTGGATGTTTCTAAGAGGTTTGAAACACGAGATACGTCAATATCTAATTTCTCATAAACTAATTTTGTATTCAGATGTTTTAAATAGGGCTCAGTTATTGGAGCGCGATAACGAGTCAACACAACCAAGAGAAAGCAGCCGACAAAATGATAATATCAGTAGTAGCAGTCATCGAAGCGGTGACAACAAACGTGGAGGGAATCAACATGCCAGAAATGATAACCACTTCGGTGGTAATCATGGCCAAGACAATAAGAATGGATATTTCAAGAAGAGGAGATTCAACAATGATGGAAAGACGTCATCACCAACACCCGTTGTTAAGGAAGGAGAACGACCACCTTTTATATGCTTCAAATGCGGAGGGGAGGGACACATCAGTCCAAACTGTGCGATGCAGTCTAAAGCGTGTTATAATTGTGGAAGAGAAGGTCACCTAGCCCAATTTTGTCGTGCACTGAAGATAAGTCCAGCTGGGATGGAGGCAACAAAGGCCGTCCCAGAAAAGCCAAAACTGGTAGTTCAAGGGAGAGCGTTTGTTGTGACCTCCCAGAAAGCAAGGAACCCGAACGAGGTCATCACAAGTAAGCTTATCATAAACTCTAGCGAAGTCTATACCTTATTTGATACCGGTTCTACCCATTCTTTTATTTCTCCTACTTGTGCTCAACATTTAAATTTGACTCCGGAGAAATTAGACTTTGACTTATCTGTGGAAACTCCGTTGGGAGAAACCTTCATTACATCCACTATTTATAAGTCTTGTTTGGTTCAAATCGGTACCCTCACATTACCTGTCGATCTTATTTCATTGAAAATACTTGCATTTAACGTTATTCTAGGGATTGATTGGTTAACTTCTCATCATGCTAAAATAGATTGTTTTTGTAAGGTTGTTAGCTTTCATATTCCTAACCAACCTATTATGCGAATTCAAGCGACCAAACCATTAAAATCACTCACGATCATCTCAATCTATAAAGCTATTCATTTATTGAAAAATGGATGTCAAGCTTTCTTAGCTCATGTCACAGATTTTAAAAAAAATACGTCAGATTTGAATGATATTTCTATTGTTAATAAATTCCCTGACGTATTCCCCGAAGAACTTCCTGGCCTACCCCCGAATTGTGAAATCGAGTTTGGTATCGACCTTGAACCCGGTACAAAACCCATTTCCAAAGCCCCATATCGAATGGCTCTATTGAACTTCGTGTTAAAAACCCAACTACATGAATTGTTAGACATCGGTTTCATTCGTCTAAGACGCCTCCTTGGGGTGCTCCTGTTCTATTCGTGAAGAAGAAAGATAGAAGTATGCGACTTTGTATTGATTATCGGGAGTTGAATCATGTCACTATAAAAAATAGGGGCCCGTTGCCTCGCATTGATTACCTGTTTGACCAGTTGCAAGGAGCCAAATTCTTTTCAAAGATTGATCTTCATTCTGGATATCATCATTTGAAGATTAAAACTGATGACATTCCAAAGACTGCTTTCAGAACTCGGTACGGGCATTACAAATTCATAGTCGTGTCTTTTGGATTGACTAATGCTCCTGCTGCCTTCATGGATATGATGAACCGAGTATTCAAGGAATATTTGGATCACTTTGTGGTCGTCTTTATTGATGACATCCTCATTTAATCCAAAACCCGTGAAGACCATGAGCAACACTTGAGGCTGATACTCTAAAAGCTTCGTGAAAACAAGTTATATGCCAAGTTAAAGAAATGCGAGTTTTGGCATAAGGAACTAGCATTCCTTGGGCACGTGATATCAAATCATGGAATATCTGTTGACCCGGCAAAGATTGAAGCAATTCAAAGCTGGGAGCAACCTAAGTCAGTGACCAAAGTACGTAGCTTTCTCGGCTTAGCTGGTTATTATCGGAGATTCGTAGAAGGGTTTTCTCGAATCACTACTCCATCAGCTGACTCAAAAAGATACAAAGTTCAGTTGGAGCGAGGAATGTCAGAAGAGTTTTCAAGAACTCGAGAGGAGGCTTATTTCAGCACCTGTTCTGACAATACCATCTGGCTCGGAGGGATTTGTCATCTACAGTGATGCTTCAGGCAAAGGGTTAGGATGTGTTCTCATGCAACATGAGAAAGTCATAGCCTATGCCTCTCGGTAACTCAAAGAATATTAGAGGAATTATCCTACTCATGATCTAGAGTTGGCAGCTGTTGTTTTTGCGCTTAAGATTTGGAGGCATTACCTGTATGGAGAGAAGGTGGAGATCTATACGGATCATAAAAGCTTCAAATATTTCTTCACTTAAAAGGAACTCAACATGCGGCAACGATGATGGCTTGAGCTATTGAAAGATTACGATCATACCATTCAATACCATCCTAGAAAAGCGAACGTAGTAGTTGATGCATTGAGTAGAAGATCATATGCGGGTACGAGTGCATTATTGTTAATACAAAGGCCCATTTTATATGACTTACAAAGGATGGAGATAGAGTTAAAGACTCTAGGGACCCATGTGATGATGGTGAATATATGAGTAGAACCGACTTTAATCGATAAAGTTAAAGCTACTCAAGCTACAGAGCTGGAGCTGATGCGTATGAGGAAGAAATTGCAAGAAGGTGCTATTCAGAAGCAAGAATCGATGAAGAAGGAATACTTCGGGTCAACTCCAGACTTTGTGTTCCTAACAATTCTTACTTAAAGTATAAAATCATGATGGAGGCGCACAACACACCATTTGCAATCCATCCTGGGAGTACCAAAATGTATCGTGATCTTCGACATACATTTTGGTGGAGCAATATGAAGAGAGAGATAGCGGGGTTTATCTCAAGGTGTCTAACTTGTCAACGAGTCAAGGCAGATCATCAAGTTGCAAAAGGTCCATTGCAACCACTTGAAATTCCAGAATGGAAGTGGGAGCACATTTCCATGGATTTCGTTACTGGTCTTCCTAAGGTTTCTCAAGGCATAGATGCGATGTGGGTCATTGTTGATAGATTGACCATGTCTGCTCATTTTTTACCGATACGAGAAACTTATACACTTGAACGTCTTGCTAGTATGTACATAAACAAGATTGTAAGATTGCATGGTATGCCAGTATCCATAGTTTCTGATCGAGACCCAAGATTCACTTCAAGATTTTGGGTTAGTTTGCAAAAAGCTATGGGCACAAATTTACGATTTAGTTCGGCATATCATCTTTAAACAGACAGGCAGTCAGAGAGTACTATTCAAACTCTTGAAGATTTATTAAGACTCTTTGTCCTTGACTTCAAAGGAAATTGGGACAAGTTCTTACCATTGGTGGAGTTTTCCTACAACAACAATTATCAAGCAAGTTTTGGCATGGCTCCATTTGAGGCGTTGTATGGAAGAAAGTGTCGTTCTCCAATATGCTGGGATGAGGTGGGTGAAGCAACGTTGTTGGTTCTGGAGTTGGTATGTATGACTATGGAAAAGATTCAAACGATCCGACAACGTATAAAAACCTCACAAGATCGACAAAAGAGTTATGCTGATCTTTATCGAAAGGACGTGGAATTCAATATTGGAGATCATGTGTTGTTACGTGTTGCTCCATGGAAAGGAGTTACTAGATTTGGAAAGAGAGGAAATCTCAATCCTCGATTCATTGACCCATTTATAATCCTCAATCGAGTAGGAACTATGGCCTATAGACTCGCCTTACCGCCAAGTATGTCTCGTGTTCATAACGTTTTTCACATATCTATGTTACGCAGATATGTGAAAGGCCCGAACCACATTATTGAATTAGAACCAGACGAGATAGCGGAAGATTTAACGTATGAAGAGGTACCTGTTAAAATCTTGGATAAGAAGGATTATATTCTACACTCTAAAGTTATACCTCAAGTCAAAGTTTTATGGAGAAACCACAATGTTGAGGAAATGACCTGGGAGTTAGAATCTGAAATAAAATCAAGGTATCCTCACCTCTTCGACATACCAGGTACACACCCTAATTTCGAGGATGAAATTTCATAAGAAGGGGAGGTTGTAAGACCCCAACTTTTATAAATAAAGATTAAATTTTCTCGAAATATATTTTTGAATATTATGGTGTGAATTTGGTATAATGTTATTGTTGTGGGTAATATTTATAAATTTTGCAAAGTTAGCAAGTGGTTATATAATATTCAATTGGTCGGGGAATATTCGTTTTGGCAGGGAATATTCGTACGACGACACAATCATTGGTGGACCCCACAATGGAAGTATTTTCGTAGTTAGAAAATGACAAAATTATCTTTTTATAAAAATAACGGTGAAAGTTTTACCGTTAAACTGCTGAACTACCCGGCGATAGAAAAAAGCGATGAATACGCATGGTTGTATAGTAGCACAATCGTATTGATTATTGATGCTTATATGAGAAGTCACTCATTTATACTCAATTATTACTACAAGAATTAACGTGATCATATCTCTTATATTATTAATTCAAATATTGTCACAAAAGATCATCTCGCATAATATTTATTATTATTAAATCAATAATTGAGACGACAAAGTTATTCATATTATTATTTGCAATATTGACAATGTCTAGAAGTTCTCACAAAGAGAGGTTTTGGTCACCTAATCAAGCACTTGATAAGGAGAAATCCTTATCGAAAAGCCCCTCTTTCACGGAGCGACACGGTTGTTAAATATTGTGAGTTATAATATTAATGATGAATAAGTTCGTTGTGATTAAAGATGAAATTGATAGTTCCATTGTGTTGGGATTATTAGTGTTAGTGAAAATCGACATTTATTTCGATAATAATTGATGTCTGGAGGTTATATGGACCAATCGGGTAATTAATCGCATAAATGAGCAATTAATTGCTATTATTTCACATGCTTATAACTATTTGTTCACATGTGTGTATAATTGAGTCACATTCATGTACTATTAGGGGTGGTGGTGCAAGATTGATAATACTTGCATGACTAAGTTAAAAATGGAGGTATTGATGGAGGTACTATACTGTGAAATTTCACATGTCTAGAAATATTGATTCACATGATTTACTATTGATTCACATTATTTACTATTAGGGGAGGTGGTGCAAGTTTGATAATACTTGCAGGACTAAATTAAAAATGAAGAAAATGAGGAAGGTATTATACTGTAATATTTCGAGCCCCAAAACGTGCAATTATCGAAACTTTATTTTTCTATAAATAGAAGCTCATTCTTCCTTCATTTCTCACTAATTCACAAAAGCTATAGAGCAATTATTATAGAGAGAAAGAAAAAGAGAAGTCTGCTATCTCACTATTTCAGTATCCAGTTTTTTCTAAGGTAAGGTGTTGTGAGACTACAAATTTTATGAATAAATATTTAATTTTCTCGAAATAATTTTTTTTATATATTATGGTGTTGATTTGATGTAATGTTATAGTTGTGGGTAATATTTAGAAATTTTGCAAAGTAAGCAAGTGGTTGTATAATATTCGATTGGTCGGGGAATATTCTTTTTGTTGGATAATATCCGTACGACGGTACAATCATTGGTGGACCCCACAACAGAATTATTGTCGAATAGAGAAAACAACAAAAATACTTTATGAAAATAACCGCGAAAGTTTTACCGTTAATCGTTGAAACACCCAAAGTTAAAAGTACAATGAATACGCCAGAGTTGACAAGAGCTCGCGGTATTGATTATTGATGCATACGTGAGAAGTCACTCAAATTTATACTCAATTATTACTACGATGAATTGATTCATCATATCTCTCATATTATTGATTCAATTATTGTTACAGATCATCATCTCGCATAATATGATATATTGTTCAATCGGTATTCGGGACACTTTTTTGTGTCGAGTTACTATTCATGAGTTACTATTCACGAGTTACTATTCACGAAGTTACTATTCATGAGTTACTATTCATGAGTTACTATTCACGAGTTACTATTCACGAAGTTACTATTCACGAAGTTACTATTCACGATTCACTACTATTCACTCTAGTATTGCAGCATTTGGGTATTTGGGTACAATATTATTCCATGAGGAGATGTGCTAATTTTTCAGACCATTGGTTGAAGATATAATAGTAAGTCAATATGGACCGCTGGTGGAGTTATAATTGTAAATCAATATGGATCACTGGTTTAAAGTTTTAATAGTAAATCAGTATGGACCGTTGTTTTAACTTTTAATAGTAAACCAATCTGGATCGTCTGTTTAAAAGTAAATCAATCTGGACCGTTCATGAATTAGTTACTATTTATTCCATTTTCCTATAAATAGAAGCTCATTCCTTCATTATTTCTTACGAATTCACTGAAACTCTAGAGAGAGAATTACAAGAGAACCTATAGAAAAGTATTCTGCTACTTCCTTCCCTACTCTTATATTCAGGTTTTTTTACGAAGAGATGTTATTTGTTATACTTTCATGAAGAGAACTTCCATTATTCCATTATTTATTATTCATTGAATAACTTGTATACGCGGACTACCCTATACATGGAGACATTCTTCTAATATTCCATTTTTTATTATTCTGTCGGAATATCCTCACATATGCGCTTACACTTGACCGGTTCCATTATTTATTATTCTCGTTGAATATCCTCGTCTGCATGCGTTACGCCTTTAATTCTGGTTCCATTATTTATTATTCTGTCGAAATATCATGTCTATGCGTTTACGCCGGACCTGGTTCCATCCTTTATTATTCTATCAAAATATCTTGCCTGTGCGGTCTATCGCATGCATGGTGATTTTTTTTTGTTATTCCATTCTTTATTATACTCAGTTGGTTAAAACTTTGATTTCTATACCCATGAAATTAGTGGAATATCTTTGATATTTGCGCTTCATCCAGTATCTTTTCATGGAAATATTCTTCTGAGCATTCTTGAATTTTACTCTACAAAGTAGTATCATGTTGACAATTTGAACGTTATCAGTTCCTGGATAAATTAATTCTTGAACTTGTTTTATTGAATTCTTATATCATTGTCATCATCTTCATGTTTATATTATGTTGAAAGTCATCTGTGGCCTGTAGTGTATAGATGGACTTGGTATGATTATGACCAGGGATTATTCGATATAATCATAACCGTAATGTTACAAATAATGTGGAAAAAGTCCTCATTGGCCGTGAGTGCATTGATGGACAATTTTGGTATGATTATGGCTATGGATTCTCTTTGTAGTAGTGCAAAGATGAATTGTTTTATGGCATGATCAGACCCGTTAATGAAAACATAATTATCTTAAGTCGTAGTGCATGGATAATTCGTGGTCGTGATACTAAAGAATATCATTGGTCGTGAAATGTGCGGTGTTTCGATGATGTGGATTATTTTTAAGTTGAGTCCCAAATGATAAAAGTGATGAAAAACCTTTTAAATCATAGAAGATAGTAGATTTTATTCCTACTTGACTCTTCTAATGGATTACTTGTTCTCGCTACGCTTAAACTTGATAGTTATTATATTTTATCGCTTTATCACTTTGTTGAAGGCTAACGATAAATTATTCTCGCATTATCTTAGTCATAATATTTCTTCTTGGGCTAGTTGAGCTCACCTTTTCTTTCACTATTCTCTTGTGAAATGAGAACGTAGCTGGGACTAGTCGGGGAACAGTGATGGTCCTAGATGGTGCATTAGTAGTCCTCACTATTCTCGTGAAATAGTGTGATAATAATTGTAATGAGGACTCCTTTTGAGTTTGTATAATCTCTAGCGAGATAATATTTGTATTCAAACTCACAGTTTATGTTTTGTCGTATTGTACACGACAAAAGTTGTATTATTAAGTTGCATTTGAATTACGTATCATGTATCCAAGACTCAAGATGGGTGATGTATACCTAATTTTGGGGGCGTCCACTTGGTATCAAAGCTTAGGGATATGATCCTCGGTTGAGATGTGAGACAGAACTAGGAGGGAGAGATGGGAAATTCCTTCGCTAGTATGACCTACCTAAGTTTATTTGGTATTTAATTGGTCACGTGAGAGTATAGGATAATATGTGATATGTTAATTAACCCTTGTTTTGTGGCAATTGTTTGAAAATGGCATCCGAAAATGCCGAGATAAGCAATGAAGAACATGAGATCGCTGAGTTAGCTCCACCAAAAGGTAATGACCAACAACACGATAATAATCATCACGGTAAACGCCATCGAACAATGATAACCATCGTGGGGGAAATTATCATGCCAAGAATGGTAACCACTTCGGTGATAATCATGGCCAAGATAATAGAAGTGGAAATTTCAAGAATAGAAGGTCATTTAGCTCGATTTTATCGTATAGTGAAGTCAAGTCCAGCTGAAACGGTGTCACCAAAGGCGGATACGGAGAAAAAAAAGTCAGTGGTTTCAGGAAGAGCGTTTTTCGTGACTTTTCAAAAAGCGAGTAACCAAACGGTTAGCACTTCGTTAGTTAATTATAAATTCTTGCGAAGTCTATACCTTATTAGATACCGATTCTACCCATTCTTTTATCTCTCTTGCTTGCGCTCAATGTTTAAATTTGATTTCGGAGAAATTAGACTTTGACTTATTGGTTAAAACTTCGATAGTAGAAATCTTCGTTACCTCCACTGTTTATAAATCTTGTTGATTCAAATTGACACTTTCACGTTACCTGTCGATCTTATCTCTTTGAAAATACTTGCCTTTGATGTGATTTTTGGAAACGATTGGTTTAACTACTCATCATGCTTTTCAGTAAGATTGTTAGCTTTCATACTCTAACCAACCTCATTATCTGAATTCAAAGTAACCAAACCACTAAAGTCAATCATTGTCATATCAAGCCATAAATAAAGAGCCCCGATCCTTTCATTGTTGACTTTCTTGTGTGGAATGCACTGAAGCCAGACTTTACTCTCAGAGGCAACCATGAATGAATGATTTATGACAAGTTGATAGGTATCAATGTGCGTGTTATCCAAGTCTTGGATGAGAGTCACAGTTTTGAATGGTATTTCTATTGTTAATAAATTTCCTGACGTATTCTTGAAGACTTCTTAGCCTACCCCTAGAGCGTGAAATCGAATTTTGTATTAACCCTAGTACAAAACCATTTCTAAAACCCTCAAATATTTTCTTCACCTAAAACAAACGTGTAATGTACCAAAGACGTTGGCTCGAGCTATTGAAGATTACGATCGTACCATTCAATATCATCGTGGGAAAAATGAACGTGGTAGCTGACGCGTTGAGTAGAAGATCGTATGCGTTTATGAGTGTGATGTTGTTAACACAAAGACCCATTTCGTATAACTTACAAATGATGGAGATAGAGTTAAAGACTCTAGGGACCCACGTGAAGATAATGAATATACGATTAGAATAGACTTGAATCGATAAAGTTAAAGTTGCTCAAGCTACATACTTAGAGCTGATGAATGTGAAGAAAAAGGTTCAAGAGGGCGTTATTCTAGAAGCAAGAATCGATGAAGAGAGGAAATCTCAACCCTCGATTTTATTGGCCCATTTGAAATCCTTGATCGAGTAGGAACTATGGCTTATAGACTCGTTTTACCGCCAAGTATGTCGCGTGTTCATAACGTTTTTAACGTATCGATGTTACGTAAATATGTGGACGACCCGAACCACATTATTAATTTAGAACCGGACGAGATAGCAGAAGATTTAACGTATGAGGAGATACGTGTTAACATCTTGGATAAGAAGGATCATATTCGACGCTCAAAGGTTATACCTCAAGAGTTAGAATTTGAAGTGAAGTCAAGGTATCCTCACCGTTTCTAAGATACCAGTATCGCACGTAAATTTCGAGGGAAATTCCATAAGGAGGGAGATTGTGAGACTCCGTTTTATGAATAAATATTTAATATTCTCGAAATAATTTTTTATATATTATGGTGTTGATTTGATGTAATGTTATAGTTGTGGGTAATATTTACAAATTTTGCAAAGTAAGCAAGTGGTTGTATAATATTCGATTGGTTTGGGAATATTCTTTTTGTCGGAGAATATCCGTATTTACAAGACAATCATTAGTGGACCCCACAATGTAATTATTATCGAATAGAAAAACGACAAAAATACTTTATGAAAATAATGGCGGAAGTTTTATCGTTAACTGTTGAAACACCCGATGTTAAAAAATACAATAATACGCGTGGTTGCACAAGAGTAACACACGGTATTGATTATTGATGCATACGTGAGAAGTCACTCACCTATACTCAATTATTGCTAAAGTAATTCTTTGCATCATATCTCTCATATTATTAATTCAATTATTGTTACAAGATCATCCTATATAATATGATATATTGTTCAATCGGGTATTCGGGACACACTTTTACGTGTTCACGAGTTACTATTCATGAGTTAATATTCACGAGTTACTATTCACGAGTTACTATTCACGAAGTTACTATTCATGAGTTACTATTCATGAGTTACTATTCATGTTACTATTCATGATTCATATCATTCACGAAGTTACTATTCACCCGATTACTATTCACTTTAGTATTGTGCATTTGGGTATTTAGGTACAATATTATTCCATGAGGAGATGTGCTATTTTTCGCACAATGCTTGGTTGAAGATATAATAGTAAGTTAATATGGACCGGGTGAGTTATAATAGTAAATCAATATGGATCATTTGGTTTAAAGTTTTAATAGTAAATCGATATGGATATTTGTTTTAAGTTTTAATAGTAAACCAATATGAACCAAATCAGCTTTAATAGTAAATCAATCTGACCGCTTCATGAATTAGTTACTATTCATTCCATTTTCCTATAAATAGAAGCTCATTCCTTCATTATTTCTTACTTAATTCACCAAACTCTAGAGAGAGAATTACAAGAGAACCTATAAAAAGTATTCTGCTACTTCCTACTCTTATATTCAGTTTTTTTTACTGTAAGGGATGTTATTTGTTGTACTCATTCATGAAGAGAACTTCATTATTCCATTATTTATTATTCTATTGGAATAACTCAGATATCGCTGCTACCCTATACATGGTGACATTCTTCTAATATTCCATTTTTTATTATTCTGCCGAATATCCTCGTCAGGCGCTTACGTTTCTGACCGGACTGGTTTATTATTCCATTCCCGGTTACCATTGTTTATTATTTAATTCCGTTCCATTATTTATTATTCTCGCCGAATATCCTCGTTCAGGCATTTACACCGACCGTTTCCATTATTTATTATTCTCGTCGAAATATCCTCGCTCTTCATGCTTACGCCACGGGACTGACCGGTTCCATCCTTTATTATTATGTTGGAATAACTTTTGCTGTATGCGCGCTCTATCGCATGCATGGTGATTTTTTTTTGTTATTCCATTCTTTATTATACTCAAATTGGTTTAAAACTTTGATTTCTATACTCATGAAATTAGTGGAATATCTTTGATATTTGCGCTTCATCCAAAGATCTTTTCATGGAAATATTCTTCTGAGCATTCTTGAATTTTACTCTACAAAGCAGTATCATGTTGACAATTTGAACGTTATCAGTTCCTGGATAAATTAATTCTTGAACTTGTTTTATTGAATTCTTATATCATTGTCATCATCCTCATGTTTATATTATGTTGAAAGTCATCTGTGGCCTGTAGTGCATAGATGGACTTGGTATGATTATGACCAGGGATTATTCGATATAATCATAACCGTAATGTTACAAATGATGTGGAAAAAGTCCTCATTGGCCCGTAGTGCATTGATGGACAATTTTTGGTATGATTATGGCTATGGATTCTCTTTGGTCGTAGTGCAAAGATGAATTGTTTTATGGCATGATCAGGACCGTTGATGAAAACATGATTATCTTAAGTCGTAGAAGCATGGATAATTCGTGGTCGTGATACTTAAAGAATATCCTCGGTCGTAGTAGTGTGGGGTGTTTTAATGATGTGGATTATTTTTTAAGTCGAGTCCCAAATGATAAAAGTGATGAAAACCTTTTAAATCATAGAAGATAGTAGATTTTATTCCTACTTGACTCTTCTAATGGATTACTTGTTCCATTACAGCTTAAACTTGATAGTTATTATATTTTATCGCTTTAACACTTGTTGAAAGCTAACGATAAATTATTCTCGCATTATCTTAGTCATAATATTTCTTCTTTCGGCTAGTTGAGCTCACCCTTTCTTTCACTTGTTCTCTTCGTGAAATGAGAATGTAGTTGGGACTAGTCGGGAACGAGTGATGGTCCTAGATGTTGTATTAGTAGTCCTCACTATTCTATGAAATAGTGTGATAATAATTGTAATGAGGACTCCTTTTGAGTTTGTATAATCTCTAGCAGATAATATTTGTATTCAAACTCACGCTTTATGTTTTGTCGTATTGTACACCTACAATTGTATTATTAAGTTGCATTTGAATTTTGTACCATGTATCCGGCGACTCAAGATGGGTGATGTATACCTAATTTTGGGGGCGCCACGGTTGGTATCAAAGCTTAGGATATGATCCCGGCCGAGATGTGAGACAAGAACTAGGAGGGAAAGATGGGAAATTCCTTCGCTAGTATGACCTACCTAAGTTTATTTGGTATTTAATTGGTCATTGAGTATAGGGATAATATGTGATATGTTAATTAACCCTTATTTTGTGGTAGTATTTGAAAATGGCATCTGAAAATGCTGAGATAAGCAATGAAGCACATGAGATCATTGAGTTAGCTCCACCAAAAGGTAATGACCAACAACACGATAATAATCATACCGGTGGCAACGGCCATCGGAACAATGATAACCATCATGGGGGAAATTATCATGCCAAGAATGGTAACCACTTCGGTGATAATCATGGCCAAGATAATAGAAGTGAAAATTTCAAGAATAGAAGGTCATTTAGCTCGATTTTGTCGTATAGTGAAGTCAAGTCCAGCTGGAACGGTGGCACCAAAGGCGGATACGGACAAAAAAAAGTCGGTGGTTTCAGGAAGAGCGTTTTTTGTGACTTTTCAAAAAGCGAGTAACCCGAATGAAGTTAGCACAGGTTAGTTAATTATAAATTCTTGCGAAGTCTATACCTTATTAGATACCGATTCTACCCATTCTTTTATCTCTCTTTTTACGCTCAATGTTTAAATTTGATTTCTAGAGAAATTAGACTTTGACTTATTGGTTAAAACTTCGATAGTAGAAACCTTCGTTACCTCCACTATTTATAAATCTTGTTGATTCAAATTTACACTTTCACGTTACCTGTCGATCTTATCTCTTTGAAAATACTTGCCTTTGATGTGATTTTTGGAAACGATTGGTTAACTACTCATCATGCTTTTCGTAAGGTTGTTAGCTTTCATACTCCTAACCAACCTGTTATACGAATTCAAAGTAACCAAACCACTAAAGTCAATCATTGTCATATCAAGCCATAAATAAAGAGCCCCGATCCTTTCATTGTTGACTTTCTTGTGTGGAATGCACTGAAGCCAGACTTTCTGTAGGCAACGGCATGAATGACGGTGACAAGTTGATAGGTATCAATGTGCGTGTTATCCAAGTCTTGGATGAGAGTCACAGTTTTGAATGGTATTTCTATTGTTAATAAATTTCCTGACGTATTCTTGAAGACTTCTTAGCCTACCCCTAGAGCGTGAAATCGAATTTTGTATTAACCCTAGTACAAAACCATTTCTAAAACCCTCAAATATTTTCTTCACCTAAAACGAACGTGTAATGTACCAAAGACGTTGGCTCGAAGTCATTGAAGATTACGATCGTATTCATTCAATATCATCGTGGGAAAAATGAACGTGGTAGCTGACGCGTTGAGTAGAAGATCGTATGCGTTTACGAGTGTGATGTTGTTAACACAAAGACCCATTTCGTATAACTTACAAATGATGGAGATAGAGTTAAAGACTCTAGGGACCCACGTGAAGATAACGAATATACGATTAGAATAGACTTGAATCGATAAAGTTAAAGCTGCTCAAGCTACATACTCAGAGCTGATGAATGTGAAGAAGAAGGTTCAAGAGGGCGTTATTCTAGAAGCAAGAATCGATGAAGAGAGGAAATCTCAACCCTCGATTTTATTGGCCCATTTGAAATCCTTGATCGAGTAGGAACTGTGGCTTATAGACTCGTTTTACCGCCAAGTATGTCGCGTGTTCATAACGTTTTTAACGTATCGATGTTACGTAAATATGAGGATGACCCGAACCACATTATTAATTTAGAACCGGACGAGATAGCAGAAGATTTAACGTATGAGGAGATACGTGTTAACATCTTGGATAAGAAGGATCATATTCGACGCTCAAAGGTTATACCTCAAGAGTTAGAATTTGAAGTGAAGTCAAGGTATCCTCACCTGTTCGGCATACCAGGTACGTACGTAAATTTCGAGGGTGAAATTCCATAAGGAGGGGAGATTGTGAGACCCCAGATTTTATGAATAAATATTTAATATTCTCGAAATAATTTTTTTTATATATTATGGTGTTGATTTGATGTAATGTTATAGTTGTGGGTAATATTTACAAATTTTGTAAAGTAAGCAAGTGGTTGTATAATATTCGATTGGTCGGGGAATATTCTTTTTATCGGGGAATATCCGTACGACGGTACAATCATTGGTGGACCCCCACAACAAAATTATTGTCGAATAGAAAATGACAAAAATACTTTTTATGAAAATAACGTGAGGAAGTTTTATCGTTAACCGTTGAAACACCCAGGTGTTAAAAGTATAAGAATACGCGTAATGGTTGCACAAGAGTACACTGGTATTGATTGTTGATGCATACGTGAGAAGTCACTCAAATTATACTACTTCAATTATTGCTAAAGTAATTATCGCATCATATCTCTCTATATTATTGATTCAATTATTGTTACAAAGATCATCTACATAATATGATATATTGTTCAATCGGGTATTCGGGACACTTTTCGTGTCAGAGTTACTATTCACGAGTTACTATTCATGAGTTAATATTCACGAGTTACTATTCATGAGTTACTATTCACGAGTTACTATTCACGAGTTACTATTCACCCAATTACTATTCACTCTAGTATTGTGCATTTGGGTATTTGGGTACAATATTATTCCATGAGGAGATGTGCTAATTTTTCAGACCGTAGGTTGAAGATATAATAGTAAGTCAATATGGACCATTGGTGGAGTTATAATAGTAAATCAATATGGATCATTGGTTTAAAGTTTTAATAGTAAATCAAGATGGAACGTTGTTTTAAGTTTTAATAGTAAACCAATATGGACCGCTTGGTTAATAGTAAATCAATCTGAACCGCTTCATGAATTAGTTACTATTCATTCCATTTTCCTATAAATATAAGCTCATTCTTTCATTATTTCTTACGAATTCAATTTGAAACTCTAGAGAGAAATTACAAGAGAACCTATAAAAAAGTATTCTGCTACTTCCTACTCTTATATTCTAGCTTTTTTTTACTGTAAGGATGTTATTTGTTGTACTCTTTCTTTATTTTTCATGAAGAGAACTTCATTATTCCATTATTTATTATTCTATTGAATAACCTCAGATATATACTGCTGCTACCCTATACATGGTGACATTCTTCTAATATTCCATTTTTATTATTCTCGCTTAATATCCTCGTTCATGCGCGTTACGCCGGACTGGTTCCATTATTTATTATTCTCGTCGAAATATCCTGTCTGCGCATTTACGCCTTTCATGTACCGGACTCCATTCCATTATTTATTATTCTCGTTTAATATCACATACGTATTTACGCACGACTGGTTCCATTATTTAGTATTCGTCGAATATCCTCCTTTTGTGTGCGTTCTACGCGGACTGATTCCATCCTTTATTATTATGTTGGAATAACTCCTGCGCGGTCTATCCCATGCGTGGTGATTTTTTTTTGTTATTCCATTCTTTATTATACTCAAATTGGTTAAAACTTTGATTTCTATACCCATGAAATTAGTGGACTATCTTTGATATTTGCGCTTTCATCCAAAGATTTTCATGGAAATATTTTTCCGAGCATTCTTGAATTTTACTCTACAAAGCAAAGATTATGTTGACAATTTGAACGTTATCGGTTCTCGGATAAATTAATTCTTGAACTTGTTTTATTGAATTCTTATATCATTGTCATCATCCTCATGTTTATATTTATGTTGAAAGTCATCTCATGGCTGTGAGTGTATAGATGGACTTGGTATGATTATGACCGTGGATTATTCGATATAATCATAACCGTAATGTTACAAAATGATGTGAAAAAAGTCCTCATTGGCCTGTAGTGCATTGATGGACAATTTTGGTATGATTATATGGCTATGGATTCTCTTTGGTCAGTAGTGCAAAGATGAATTGTTTTATGGCATGATCAGGACCGTTGATGAAAACATGATTATCTTAAGCCGTAGTGCATGGATAATTCGTGGTCGTGATATTAAAGAATATCCTTGGCCGTAGTGCAGGGGTGTTTCGATGATGTGGATTATTTTTTTAGCTGAGTCCCAGCAATAAAAGTGATGAAAAACCTTTTAAATCATAGAAGATAGTAGATTTTATTCCCTACTTGACTCTTCTAATGGATTGCTTGTTCCGCTACGCTTAAACTTGATAGTTATTATATTTTATCGCTTTAACACCATTTGAAGGCTAACGATAAATTATTCTGCATTATCTTAGTCATAATATTTCTTACTAGGCTAGTTGAGCTCACCCTTTCTTTCACTGTTCTCTTCAGGAAATGAGAACGTAGTTGGGACTAGTCGGGGAATAGAGTGATGGTCCTAGATGGTGCATTAGTAGTCCTCACTATTCTGTGAAATAGTGTGATAATAATTGTAATGAGGACTCCTTTTGAGTTTGTATAATCTCTAGCAGATAATATTTGTATTCAAACTCACAGTTTATGTTTTGTCGTATTGTACACGACAGTTGTATTATTAAGTTGCATTTGAATTCTGTACCATGTATCTGGCGACTCAAGATGGGTGATGTATACCTAATTTTGGGGGCGTCACAGGTGTATTATTTCTTTCATATTCATGAAGAGAGTTATTTTCTTTCAATACTCTTAAGGGTTGTTTTTCTATTCTTTATTATTATATTGGAATAACCTGTCTATGCGAAGTACCGCATACATGGTGAAATTCTTCTGTTATTCTATTCTTTATTATTCTGTTGGAATAACCTGTATGTGCGGTCTATCGCATGCCTGGTGATTTTTGTTGTCATTCCATTCTTTATTATTCTGTTGGAATATCCTGTCTGTGCAGATTACGTATGACCTAGTTCCCTTCTTTATTATTCTGTTGAAATATCTTGTTTGTGCGGATTACGCATGACCTGGTTCCATTCTTTATTATTCTGTTGGAATAACCTGTCTGATGTGGTCTATCGTATGCCTGGTGAATTCTTTTGTTATTTCATTTTTTATATTCTGTTAGAATAACTTGTCTGTGTGGACTACTGCATGCATGGTGAATGATCCTTTGTATTCATTCCTTATTAAATTGTGGAAATGATCTGTCTACGTGGATTACCGCATGGCGGGCAAAAATCCATTTGCAGCTTCATATATTACTATTATACTCAATTGGTTAAAGTTTTTTGGCTTTCAGTATTCCATGAAATTAGTAGAATATCCCGGATATTTAAGCTTCATCCAAAGATCTTTCATGGAAATAATCTTTTGAACATTCTTGAATTTTACTCCATAAAACAATATCATGTTGACAATTTGACGTTATAGATTTTGGATAAATTAATTTATAAATCTTTAAAAATTTATCCTTGAACTTGTTTTATTGAATTCTTATATCATTGTCATCATCCTCATGTTTATAATATGTTAAAAATCATCTGTGGCCTGTAGTACTTAGATGGACTTGGTATGATTATGACCAGGGATTATTCGGTATAATCATGACCGTAATGTTACAAATGATGTGGTAAAAGTCCTCCTCGCCATAGTAGTGCATTGATGGACGAATTGTTGGCATGCTTATGACCATTTATGAATACACGAATATCCTCGGCCGTGTAGTGCATGGATAATTTGTGGTCGTGATACTAATGAATATCCTTGGCAGTAAAGGTGGATGATGTGGTTTATTTATTGTCGAGTCTCAAATGATAAAAGTTATGAAAACCCTTTTAAATCAAAGAAGATAGTAGATTTTATTCTCTACTTGACTCTTACAATGGATTGCTTGTTCAACAGTAGTTAAACTTGATGTTTATTGTATTTTATCGGTTTAACACTTTGCAAAGGGTAATGATAATTTATTCGCATTATTTTAGTCATAATATTTCTTCTTTGGGCTAGTTGAAATTGAGCCCTTTTACTTTCATTGTTTTGTTAGGAAATGAGAACGTAATGATTAGTCAGAACGGAGTGATGGTTCGAGATGGTGGTTGTAGTAGTCCTCACTATTTAGTGTGATAATAAATGTAGTGAGGATTGAATTTTAGTTTGGATATTGTCTATGAGGTAATATTTGTGTAAAAACTCTCAGCTCATGTTGTATAATTAAGTTTGTATTTGTATTTAGTACCATGTATTTGGCGACCCAAGATGGGTGATGTATACCTGTTTTGGGGGCGTCACAAGATTAACGGTAAACCTTTCGCCATTATTTTTATAAAAGATAATTACATCATTTTCTAAATACTAATAATACTTCCGTTATGGGGTCCACTAATGATTATGTCATTGTCATTTAAATATTCCCCGTTAAAACGAATATTCCCACCAATCGAATATTATATAACCACTTGCTTACTTTTCAAAATTTGTAAATATTACCCACAACTATAAAACATTCAATTGAAATGCCTCAAAAGAACAAATATGTCTTATATATATTCAGAATAATATTAACATTCTCCCAGGTTCTTTATAACCGTTACATTTGTCTTTGTCATAAGATAGAATATTATCATTACAAAACCTATACTATTACATAGCTACTTTAAGGGTTCTCCTTGGCCTTCCCTTTAACCTTGCCGGATCCGTCAGTCCGTTAGATTTTAGCTGCATTCATATGGTTCAAGCAAGAGTGAGCCTAACTAGCTCAGCAAGTACAACAATTCTAGGAAAATAGCATGCTTGAGACATAAGAATCGTATATCTTCAATAACTGAACAATAGTTACGAAGTACTATTGATAATTAAAAATAGCACTTCTTTTCCTTCAAAATGTTTTACAACAATAATATTCAGTAAAAAATCAATTCTCGGTCCAAGACCATGAGCATTTCATAAGTACTTTGAAAAGGACATCCCGACACGAAGTCCGTAAGTCTGGCATAGCTTACGAGCACGTCTAGGTGATCAGCCTATAGTACTCTATGTTGATTAATACTACATTCATTAAACGTGTATACGTTTAAGTTGTGGCAACCTCACGTGCCTGTCGTTTGACGACAAAATAATTTAGCATACTCAGTCTCCTTTTGAAAACCACAACAATATTAGTTTGGTAAATTATTGCACATACTTGAAAGATTTAAAAGAAATCCAACATATCGCAAGTCTAGCCGAAGGAATTTAGCTTTGACTTCATCAGATATTAACTCATGCAAAGAATACATGAATCACAAAGCTTGTCCAGATTGAACTGGAACAAGGGTTAGAGTACTTGCTTTTAGCGTCTGTTTACAGATATAACACATGCACTGTAAGTCTTTAGGGTCTCTACAGTAGATGATAACATCACATAGCACATCAGGTCATGAATAATCATATATGGTTCCTAAAGAATCTTACCCTTCTTCTCAATCTAATTACATATTTAGATTTGTTATTATTGGTTCCGGCTTTCAGTTACGTCATTCTTATGTTCACATACAATTGACTTTCTTTAACCCTAAGTGATCATACTTAAGGCTTAATTATGTCTTAACAATGTTACATTAAGATCCTTAGTTACTTGTTAATCATTTACCATTCATGTTCCACATGTAAACATTCTTTATTATCTAGGTTTTAAGGTTGGCATTGCGGCGCCGACTATTACATTATGTGTCGCGCTGCGGCGTTACATGTGAATGCCTAGAAACCGGAATCGGCACTGCGGCGCGAGTCTCTTTTATTACAGGTCACGCTGTGGTGTGACTCTCCGTGGTCGAGGGCCATTTTGGTGTTGCGCAATAACTAATTAATTGGAGTGGAGTCGCACACACGACTCTGTGCCATAGATAATTTTGACAGATTTTTCAACTTGTGAGATTCCCGAACTCGTAACTTCTTCGTTATAAGTCTGAATTGCCTTGTTCAAGAGCCTACGGTTTACAAATTACGTACTCTACGTGTTCATGCAAGAATTTTATCTATTCTACTTCGTTTGCTAAAAATTCACCTATTAGTTCATTTTTAACGAAAACGATAAACGTTCGTGAACGTTCAATGCTCGTTTCTTCGTTCTAAGTCGAAATTCGGCCATTTTTGAGTCCGCAACTCTATAATGCCAAATACGAATTGTCTCCATCGAAAACCAACATTTCCGAGTTCAAACATAAAATCTGACTTCGATTCTGAGAATTTCACAAATTCGACAATTTTTGTCCAATCGTGTGAATTCCGGCAAAACTTCATTACTAACGTTTTGTTCAACATTCCAAAAGGATTCATTTCATTATCTAAACATCTCAACTTACATCATATAACCACTTATCTTTAATTTAGATTATAGCTTATTCCTTATAAGTTCATACTTAACAAATTCTTTCATACATGATTTTCATTTCCTTATGACTTATTCTTGATTCAAGTCCTTTGAGCAATCCTTATTGCATCTTATTAGCATATTAACTTTATTCATGTAAATATGCTATAAGTTCATATATGATCACTATAAGTTCCTAACTTACTTAGGTTTAACTTGTTTATTTCTTACTTACTCGGCTTAAGTCCATTGCTTATTCACTCTTCATATGTTCTTAGCATATAAGATCATTAGGTTACACTTCTCTTATCACCCTACTATGATAGAGATAGAAGAGATAAAACCATTTACCTTTGAAGACTAACTTCTCTTGTTTTGGAAATCTAACAATGAAGGTTGGACTTTAAAAGTGTTTATCTTCTCTAACAAATAAGTTGTTTTGCAAAGAGAGTTTATTGAATGAATTTGAACAAGCTAGATAATGAAATCTAACTTGCTATTTATAGAGCATTCAAGGTTAGGGCAATTAGGTCATTAGGCATCCCACCTCCTTAATTAACCTCCTTACTATTAATTACTTGCTCATTAAGTAATCTTGCTCCCTACATAATTTGCTTTGCCACCACATAAAGGTCTTGCTCTCCATTTCACCCATGGGTTGCCCCATGGATCCTACTTTGCTCATTGGATCACCATTTGGGCTTAGGTTTAGTTTGATTAGCTTATCTTTTGGGCTTCCTTTAATTTGGTTTGGGCTTCCCATTATTCCACACTTGGGCTAAACATTGCTACAACTTGGGCTTGTCCCTTAATGCTTAATGAACTTGCACATCCTACAAGATTACACAAGTTCATTCCTTAGACATTAATTTCCCAACACTCTCAATTTAAGTCCGCATGCAAAATATTGCATTTTCCATACTTCGATCATTATTAAATAATCCATCTCACCTCGATATTATAACATTACGTATTTCTCGGAAGTTCAAAAATAATTCCTGAGCGATAAACGATGAATAGTGTTTTTCGTAAAATTTCCAGGAAAACTTTTATTTTTGTCTTGGAAATTAAAACACTTTAATTCTCTCACGGGTTTCAAATACTACGATATTCCGATGTTGCTAGGTTATAGAATGACATACATCTTATTAACACATAATAATAACAAATAATATCATTTTATTCATTATAACCGTATTTACAAATGGTTCAATTTTCTGGGGCGTTACATTCAAGGTTTATACAAAATTCGATTTCACACTCTGGGGGTAGGCTAGGAAGTCCTTCAGGAAATACGTCGGGAAATTTATTAACAATATAAATATCATTCAAATCTGACATATTTTTGTTTAAATCAGTGGCAAGGGCTAAGAAAGCTTGACATCTGTTTTTCGATAAACGAATAGCTTAATGGCTTGATATGACGGTGATTAACTTTAGTGGTTTGGTTGCTTGAATTCGCATAATAGGTTGGTTATGAATATGAAAGCTAACAATCTTACGAAAATAATCGGTTTTAGCATGATGAGTAGCTAACCAGTCGATTCCTAAAATCACATCAAATGCAAGTATTTTCAAAGAGATAAGATCGACAGGTAACGTGCGGTTACCGATTTGAATCAAACAAGACTTATAAATAGTGAATGTAATGAAGGTTTCTCCCAATGAAGTTTCAACAGATAAGTCAAAGTCTAATTTCTCCGGAGTCAAATTTAAACGTTGAGCGCAAGTAGGAGAAATAAAAGTGTGGTAGAACCCATCTAATAATAAGGTATAGACTTCGCAAGAATTTATTATTAACTAACCCGTGCTAACTTCGTTCGGGTTACTCGCTTTTTGAGAAGTCACTAAAAATGCTCTTCCTGAAACCACTGACTTTGTTTTGTTCGTATCCACCTTTGGTGCCACCGTCTCAGCTGGACTTGATTTTGCTACAAGACAAAATCGAGATATATGACCGTCTTTTCCATAACTAAAACATACCTTGGAAGGCTGTGGATAGTTTGGACTTATATGTCCCTCCTTTCCATATCTGTAACATCTAACTGGCAGTCTTTCTCCTCCCCTATAATTTGTTGCTGGCGCTGGTGTTGCTGCCGATGACTTCCCATCATCGTTAAATCTTCTCTTCTTAAGTTTTCCATTTGAATCATTTCTTCTATTATCTTGTCCATGATTACCACCGAAGTGGTTACCATTTCTGGCATGATAATTTCCTCCACGATGGTTATCATTGTTCCGATGGTCATTACCACCGGTACGATTATTATCGTGTTGTTTCTCATTATCCTTTGGTTGGGCTAACTCATTATCGCGCTCCAATAACTGGGCCCTATTCACTACATCTAAATACAAACACAATTTGTGAGAAATTAGGTATTGACGTATCTCAGGTTTTAAACCTCTTAGAAACATCTACATCATCCTCTCCTCATTATCAACCAAGTGGGACGCAAACCGGGATAACTCGGCAAACTTAGCCTCGTACTGCGACACGGTCATATTGATTTGCTCCAACTTAATAAACTCCACCTCCTTCATGTTATGAATACTTTCGGGAAAGTACTTGTCGTTGAACAGCTCTTGGAACTTCTCTCAAGACATTTTGAGTCTGGCGGCAGTCGAGTATCGTTTCTTGATTCCCACCAGTAATTTGCCTCTCCTCGTAACATGAAGGTGGCAAAGGGAATCTTTTGCTCCTCGGAGCATCCCAAGACATCAAATATCTTGGTGATCTTCTTTATCCACGTCTCCATTTTAAGTGGTTCTGGCTCTCCCAAAAACTCCGGTGGTCCCAGCTCCTTGAACTGTTTAGCGATGACCATCCGAGAGTTGCCAGTGTTTTCACCTGCATTTGAACAGGAGTCTCTCTTGCCTGATGTTGCATGAATTACATAAAGCCTTTGAACATCCCATCATTCATCATCTTATCAGTGTTGTTGTTTACCTTAGGATTATTGTCTACCTATTGCACATTATCCTAGGTATTGATCGTTGGTAACTCAACGGTCTCATGTGCTTCATTGTTGATCTCAACATTTTCATATGCCATTTTTAAACACTGTCACAAAACAAGGGTTAATTGACATGTCACATATTATCCCTATACTATGACCGACCAATTAAATACCAAATAACCTTAGGTAGGTCATACTAGCGAAGGAATTCCCCATCTCTCCCCTCCAAGTTCTTGTCTCACATCTCAGCCAGAGATCATATCCCTAAGCTTTGATACCAACTATGACGCCCCCAAAATAGGTATACATCACCCATCTTGAGTCACCAGATACATAGCACATAAATTCAAATACAACTTAATTATACAACAGTTGTGTAAAATACGACAAAACATAGCTGAGAGTTTAAACAAGAATATTATCATCTAGACAATATCCACACTCAATGGAATCCTCATTACAATTATTATCACATTATTCCGTAGAATAGTGAGGACTACTAAAGCCACTTATCCTGGACCATCACTCCATTCCCCGACTCATCCCAGCGATATTCTCATTTCCTGAAGAGAACAATGAAAGAAAGGGTGAGCTCAACTAGCCCAGTAAAAAATATTATGACTAAGATAATGCAGAATAATTTATCCTTAGCCTTTAACAATATAACAACTGATAGAATACAATAGACAATAAGTTTTAGATCAACAACTGCAGCGGAATAAGCAATCCATTAGAAGAGTCTAGTAGAGCATAAAATCTACTATCTTCTATGATTTAAAAAGTTTTTCATCAACTTTATCATTGAGACTCAGCTTAATAAATAAAATCGAATCATCCATGCACCACGACCAAGGATATTCATGTAATCATCAATGGTCATGATTATACCGAATAATCCCTAGTCATAATAATACCAACAATTGTCCATCAATGAATTACAGGCCAATGAGGACTTTTACCACATCATTCGTTACATTACAGTCATGATTATACCGAATAATCCCTGGTCATAATCATACCAAATTCATCTATGCACGTAAGCCAAAGATGACTTTCATCACAATATAAGCATGAGAATGATGACAATGACATAATAATTCAATAAAACAAGTTCAAGGATAAATTTTAAAGATTTATAATTTAATTTATCCAAAAATCAATAACGTCCAAATTGATAACATGATACTGCTTTGTAGAGTAAAATTCAAGAATAATATTCATGTACCAAAAATAATTTGGACAGAAAAAAAATATATTTTTTGGGTAAATAGTACCCCGTAAATAGTACTTCGGGAATAGTACCTCGTGAATAGTATCCCGATATGAAAAGTACCCCAAAAACCCGAGTGAATAATATTCAGGTGAATAACAATTTGGGTGAATAGTAACCCATGAATAGTAACTCGTGAATAGTACTCCGACACGAAAAGTGCCTCAAATACCCGAGTGAATAATACTAGAGTGAATAGTAACCGAGTGAATAGTACCCATGAATAGTAACTCATAAATAAAATACCAAATAAAATGATATTTTATGACGAGTACAAAAGAAATGATATCTCATACGAGTATAATAGAATATACGAAACTGCAAATGGATTTTCATCCGCCATGCGGTAATCCACGTTGACAGATCATTTCCATAATTTAATAAAGAATGAATTCAAAGGATCATTCACCATGCATACGGTAATCCACAAAGACAGGTTATTCCAACTGAATAATAAAGAATGGAATAACAAAAGAATTCACCATGTATGAGGTAGTCCGCGTAGACAGGTTATTCCAACAGAATAATAAAGAATGGAATAACAAAAGAATTCACCAGGCATGCGATAGACCGCATGCATGCATGAGTTATTCGATAGAATAATAAAGAAATGGAACCCGAGTCAAATGCGTAATCCGCATTGCAGACGGATATTCAAATGAATAATAAAAATGGAATAACGAAAGAATTTCACCATGTATGCGGTACTTCGCATAGACATGTTATTCCAACATAATAATAAAGAATGGAATAACAGAAGCTCTCTTCATGAATACGAAAGAAATAATACCCCTTACCTTAGAAGAAATCTGGATACTGAAAGAGTGAGGTAGCAGACTTCTCTTCTTCTTCCTCTCTATAATTTCTATCTATAATAATTGCTCTATAGCTTTAGTGAATTGGTGAAAAATAATGAAGGAATGAACTTCAATTTATAGAAAAATATAGTTTCGATAATTGCACGTTTTGGGGCTCAGAATATTACAGTATAATACCTTCCTTTTTTTTTTTTTTAATTTAGTCCTTCAAGTATTATCAAACTTGCATCACCTCTTCTAAGAGTAAATCATGTGAATCAATAGTAAATCATGTGAATCAATAGTTCTAGATATGTGAAAATACGAATTACAGTATAGTACCTCCATCTATACCTCCATTTTTAACTTAGTCATGCAAGTATTATCAATCTTGCACCAACTCCCCTACTAGTACAAGAATGTGAATCAATAGTACACACATGTGAACAAATAGTTATAATCATGTGAATTAATAGCAATTAATTGCTCATTTATCCTATTAATTACCCGACTGGTCAGTATAACTTCCAGACATCAATTAATATCGAAATAAATGTCGATTTCCACTAACACTAATAATTCCAACACAATGGAACTATCAATTTCATCTTTAATCAACACAAACTTATTCATCATTAATATTATAATTCACAATATTTAATAACTAGGTCGTTCCCAGGAAAGAGGGGGCTTTCCGATAAGAATTTCTCTTTATTGGCACGCAATTAGGTGACCAAACCTCTCCTTAACAGAGCTTCTAGACATTGTCAATATTGCAAATAATAATATGAATAACTTTGTCATCTCAATTATTTATTTAATAATATAAAATATTATGTAGATGATATTGTGACAATAATTAAATCAATAATATGAGAGATATGATACAGCAATTACTGTAGCAATAATTAAGTATAACTGAGCGACTTCTCACGTAAGCATCAATAATCAATATCGTGTGCTACTATGCAATCACGCGTATTACTGTACTTTTACCACCGAGTATTTTATGATAACTTTCTTATTTTGAAAAATTTTCACACATCACCCTTAACTTTAAACTTTTATCAATTTAACTATTTACCAAAATAGAAAAATTGAATAATTTTATTTCATAAAATTCGGGATCTCAGAAAATAGGTATACATCACCCATCTTGAGTCGCCAAATACATGGTACAGAATTTAAATACAAACTTCTTTTAAACAGTACGACAAAACGTAGCTGAGAGTTTCAACACGGATAATGTCTCGTAGAGAGTATCCAAACTCAAATAAAGTCCTCATTACAATTATTATTATACTATTTCACTGAATAGTGATGACTACTAATGCAAACATCTGGACCGTCACTCCATTCCCCGACTAGTCCCAGCTATATTCTCATTTCCTGAAGAGAACAATGAAAACAAAGGGTGAGCTCAACTAGCCCAGTAAGAAATATTATGACTAAGATAATGCGAAATAAATTATCGTTAGCCTTCAACAGATGTTAAACCGATAAAATATAATAAACATCAAGTTTAATCTGCGGTGATGAAATAAGCAATCCATTAGAAGAGTCAAGTAGGCAGTGATATCTACTATCTTCTATGATTTAAAAAGTTTATCATCAATTTTATCATTTGAGACTCGACAATAAATAAACCACATCATCGAATCATCCCGCACTACGCCGAAGGATATTCATGTAATCATCAATGGTCATGATTATACCGAATAATCCTCGGTCATAATCATACCAACAATCGTCCCATCAATGCACTACATGCCAATGAGGATTTTACCACATCATTTGTAACATTACTTAAATTGATGATTATACCGAATAACCTCTGGTCATAATCATACCAATCAATAGTACATCTATGCACGTAAGCCACAGATGACTTTAATCATAATATAAGTATGAGGATGATGATAATGATATAAGAATTCAATTAAAAGCAAGTTGTGACGCCCTCAAAATAGGTATACATCACCCATTCTGAGTCGCCAAATACATGGTATAAAATTCAAATACAAACTTATATATACAACATGAGCTGTGAGTTTTAATACAAATATTGTCTTCTAGACAGTATTCAAACTCAAAATAAGTCCTTAATACATTTATTATCACACTATTTCACAGAATAGTGAGGACTACTAATGCAAACATCTGGACCGTCAATCCATTCCCCGACTAGTCCCAACTATATTCTCATTTCCTGAAGAGAACATTAAAAGAAAGGGTGAGCACAACTAGCCCAGTAAGAAATATTATGACTAAGATAATGCAGAATAAATTATCCTTAGCTTTCAACAGTATAACAACTGATAGAATACAATAGACAACAAGTTTTAGATCAACAACTGCAGTGGAATAAGAAATCCATTAGAAGAGTTAAGTAGAGCATAAAACCTACTATCTTCTATGATTTAAAAGATTTATCATCAATTTTATCGCTGAGACTCAGCTTAATAAATAATCCACATCATCGAATCATCCTCGCACTACTTTCACGGGCGAGGATATTCTTTAGTATCACGACCAAGAATTATCCTTGCACTACGGGCCAAAGATAATCGTGTTTTCATCAACGATCATAATCATGCCATAAAACAATTCATCTTTGCCCCCTTGGACGAAGAGAATCCATGACCATAATCATACCAAAAATTGTCCATCAATGCACTACGGGCCAATGAGGACTTTATAACATCATTTGTAACATTACGGTCATGATTATACCGAATAATCCCTGGTCATAATCATACCAAGTCCATCTATGCACAACGGGCCAAAGATGACTTTCATAACAATATAAGCATGAAGATGATGACAATGACATAATAATTCAATAAAACAAGTTCAAGGACAAATTTTAAAGATTTATAATTTAATTTATCCAGAATTCAATAACATTCAAATTGTCAACATGATACTGCTTTGTGGAGTAAAATTCAAGAATAATATTGTAGCAAAAATAATTTGGACCGAAAATGAATCAATTTTTATTATGAATAGTACCCTGGGTGAATAGTACTCGAGTGAACAGTACCCTGTGAATAGTACTTTGGGAATAGTAACCCCGTGAATAGTACCCCGGCATGAAAAAGTTAAAACTTATCAAGAATGCTTAGAATAATATTTCCATGAAAAGATACTGGATGAAGCGCAAATATCAAGGATATTCTACTAATTTCATGGTGTATAGAAGCCAATATTTTAACAAAACGAGTATAGAATGAAGATCAAAACATGGATACAATCAATGATAGTGACCATAATAGACATTTGGGATGAAAAAGAGAAAAAAAAAATTGGTGAATAGTATCGTATTCGTGAATAATGTCGTATACGTGAATAGTAACTCCGACACAAAAAAGGTAGAAATTCCACAATAAAACTCATATCAATAATTCGGCATAATGATATTGAAGAAAATAATATCATTTACGAAGAAAATAACATCCCTTACCTCAAAATAACAATGAGTTACGATCGAATATCGAATGTAAAAATTTGAATGAAACTTACCTTTGAATAGCAACTCTCAAAGTATCTAAATACTCACAAAAATATGCTCGATAATATAGAGAGAGAAAGAGAGAAAACTAGTTTCTGGTGTGATTTTCAATTCTAACTTAAGCGCATATTTATAGGAAAATGCTAGAACGCCATAAGAGACTAAAATAATATTATTTCTTTTCTTTTCTACGCACCAACCATTGAATCAATCTAGCATGCCATTTCTGAAAAATTTAGCAGCCCACATGTTTTCAACAAAACAAAAGTGGCTCCCACTCAATTTTAAAAATTATTTTATTTTCCAAAACTTCAGTAATTCATAGAAAATAGCCCTTTTATCATAAAAATACGAATTTTATATCCATTCCACACGAAATCGAATTCTCTACAACTTTGCAGAAGAAAGTTTTTCAAATTCCAAACAAAAAATATCCGAAATCCACAAACAGACGATTTTCAAAACCTCTTAAAATTCATAACAAATCATATGTTAATTTTTAACAGTTCAAAATTTGTGGACATATACTCAACTTATATATGCATAACATATCCAAAAATCACAACGATCCAACGGTCGAATCAAAATTATAACTCACGCAATAGAGGTTAAGAACACTGATTTGATTTTTTAATACCTCTAATCTGACAAAATACTGATAAAGCTCCTCAACATTAATTCCTTCATTTATAACCACATAAAATAAATATTTTTCTATCCATCGTTTATGTCCACATAAAATAAATATTTTCTTATCATATAAATCAATAATTAATTATTCACAAATAATATTACGAAATCACAATTATGACAATGGTGTCATTCCCATGAAAGAGGGGCTTTAGATAAGGATTTCTCTTCTTCAAGGCAATTAGGGAAATTGTAAGATCCTGAATTTTATGAAATAAAAGTATTCAATTTTTCTTATAATTACTATTTAGTAAATGGTTAAATTGATAAAAAAACAAAGTTAAGGGTGATATATGAAATTTATTTTAAAATAAGCAAGTGGCTATAAAATACATATTATTGTCAGGAAATATTCGTTTGGTCGGGAATATCCGTACGACGGCGCAGTCATTTGTGGGCCCCATAACCGAATAACTGTCGGATGAAGAAAATGACAAATTTGAGTTTTTATAAATAACGGCGTAATCGTTACCATTAACACTGTTGGAATACCCGGTGGGTAAAGTAAAGTAATACGTGTTGTTGTACAGTAGCACACGGTATTGCACAATATTTTTGAATTATTGATTCTTACGTAAGAAGGCACTACTCAATAATTGTTATAGTAATTACTGTTCAATATTTTATTTTATTGATTCAATAATTGCTACGTTGACATTTTATATTATTGTTGTTCAATAATTATCACTGCACAGTATCTCCATTATCAGATCAATAATTCATATTATTTGAATAATATTGTTAGATAGCATTATTAGCAATGTCTTAGGAAGTTCTGTCTAAGAAAGAGGTTTGGTCACCTAATTGCGCGCCAATAAAGAGAAATCTTTATCGGAAAGCCCCTCTTTCTCAAGGACGACCGGTTGTCGTAATTACGATTACGTAATATTATTTGTGAATAATTAATTATTGATTTATATGATAAGAAAATATATATTTTTGTGTGGATATAAATGAAGGAATTACTGTTGAGGTGTTTTATCAGTATTTGATCAGATTAGAGGTATTAAAAGATCAAATCGGTGTTCTTAAAGCTCTATTGCGTGAGTTATAATTTTAATCCGACCGTTGGATCGTTGTGATTTTTGGATATGTTATACATATATAATTTGAGTATATGTCCACAAATTTTGAACCGTTAAAAATTAACGGTTGATTTGTTATGAATTTTAAAAGGTGTTGAAAATCGTCCGTTTGTGGATTTCGGATATTTTCTGTCTGGAATTTGGAAAAACTTAAAGCTACAAAGTTGTAGAGAATTCGATTTCGTGTGAAATTTATATAAAATTCGTATTTTTCTGATAAATAGTCGATTTTCTATGAATTACCGAAGTTTCAAAAAATAAAATAATTTTTATTAAAATTGGGTGGGACCCACTTTTGGCTGGTGTTGAAAACATGTGCTTGAATTTTTGTTCAAGGGAGATGGCTGGCTGCTGAGTTTTCAACTGGTTGGTGCGTAAGAAAAGAAAAATTAATTAATAATATTTTATTAACTTAGTCTCGTTTAGCGTTCTAGCATTTTCCTATAAATAGACTCTTAAGTTAGAATTAAAAATCACACCAGAAACAAGTTTTCTCTCTTTCTCTCTCTATATTATCGAGTGTATTTTTTGAGTATTTAGATACTTTGAGAATTTCTATTCAGTGCAAGTTTCCTTCGGCTTTTCATCCGATATTCCAGTCAGAAATATTGCTCTTTTGAGGTAAGGAATTGTAAGGGTTATTATGTTTTTCAGTTTTGTAATTTTTCTGACCTTCAAAAATTCTGGAAAATTTTGAATGATAATTTGATGAGTTTTCTAGATTGTGTCCAAAAATCGCAATTTTTGGATGTATAGATTAGGAGTTATGAATTTTATAGGAAAAGACTATTTTAAAAGTAAACCCTTATAAATCCTTGTGGTTAACTCCAAAATTGGTGAAATTATTATTAGGAGTACATGTATATAACAGAAGTATACTCTGTAAATTTCGAAATTTTTGGACAAAAGTACAGTTTATGATAAATGTCTAAATATTCAGCAATTTTGGCCATGTGAAAAATAGGAAATGAATTTTAAAAATTTTGAGAAAAATATATGTTCAATATAGGACTATATTCTGCTAAATTCCAGAAAAGAAAATTTTCTGGAACTGATTTGGTATTTTTCATGAAAATGGACAAGTTATGAGTAAATGAATTAAATATGTTATGTAAAGTAAGAAAATTGAAAAATAGGATTTTATGGCTTGAGAATCTTATATAAGGTATATGCATATTTTTTATGAGGGTTTTGGTTATTGGTGATAAAATCTTATGAGTTTGGCATTTTCGGATGATTAAATACATTATTTAATAAAGTGTAAACAATTTAAATAAATTGTTTATAAGTTTAAGAAATGATTAAAATATTGTTGTAATATTAATAATATTAGATTATGAGATTATTAAGTGATTTATAACATTTGAATTAATGTGTTATAAATATTGATATGGATTTTATTGTGAAACTTTATCTTTTCGTGTCGAAGTTACTATTCACGAGTTACTATTCACGAGTTACTATTCACGGGTACTATTCACGAAAAAATTGGTTTCTTTTTCTGACCAAATTATCGTTGATTTATGAATCTTACTCTTGAAATTAAATCCATGTTTTGAGCATATTGTTTTTATTATCATATATAACATTTTTATAATCTTGGTGAAGAAATTTCTCTTTGACTTGAGTATAAAGATGGGTAGATTATTGGTATGATCATGACTATGGGTTCTCTTTGGCCAGTAGTGCAAAGTTGAATCGTTGTCTGGTATGATCATGACCATTTAATTTACAATTGAATATTTTTAGTTTAAGTGCAAAAGTAAATTGATCAACATGGTTATAATTATGGTTTATATAAATTCTAAAATGATTATGTATTTCTTTGAGATATGAATATCTTTGGCCCGTAGTGCAAAGATGGCCTATTATTGAATATCTTTGGCCCGTAGTGCAAAGATGACCTGTTGTTGAATATCTTTGGCCCGTAGTGCAAAGATTACTAGTTGTTAAATATCTTTGGCCTGTAGTGCAAAGATGGAACCGTAGTGCAAAGATGAATTTATTAGTATGATTGTAAACAGAAACTGTGATTTGGTATAACCATGATCTTTGATGTTTCAGGTAAAGACAGGTGATGTAAATTATCTTCGTCCTGGATGAGAAGAGGAATTTAGAACCACAATTATGATTATGAGTTATTCACATGATTGTGGACAGGAACTGTTGATTGATGTTACAGTGATAAAATATTGTTGGTGGACTTTTAACATGGAGAAGATAATAGACTTTATGGTCTATTTGACTCTTCTAATGGATTGCTCGTTCCGCTGCAACTATGGTTGAAATTTTTTATCATCTACCATATGTTCTAAATCTCTAATTTATTATTGATAAAGGGTATTTATAATTTAATTATCTTTAGTCATGATATTCTTTACTAGGCTAGTTGTGCTCACCCTTTTGCTTCACATTTCCTTTCAAGTAATAAGAGTGTAGCTGGGTCGAGCGGGGGTAACAGGGGAATAGAACGGTGGTCTCTAGCTATGAAGGTTCTCCGTAAACAGTATAGAAAAGTGTGTTATATTTTATACATCATTTAGTAGTTATATTTGGTGAATCAAATTGGGTGAGGCAAACCCAACGTTGGAAGGGTGTTTTTGCCACTATCATACAAGATGTCTAACGACATGCAACTTCGTGTTATTATAAGATAGGGTTGTGCACATCCACTTGCTGAGTATATCTACGAGCACTACCTATATGATCTTGGAGTTTGGTTCAAATGTAATTCTCAATTGCAGACAGTGTAGATAGTTATATGTCAACAAAAGACTCACCATTGGAAGGAACATGATAGTAATCTTCTCGTTTTTCTTTGGGGTCTATTTGGTCAACCAAGAATAATTCTTGAGTCATATGATATCTATCATAACCTAGACGCATGGCCTCCCATGTATGAAGGTTTCCTTGAGCACTTCCCAAAGATTTTAATTTCTAAAATAGTTATTGATCGTAACTTTATGTAATGTATCAATGTGAGGTGCTATCCATAGTTGGGACATGAGTCACAGTTGGTATTAAAACTCACAGTATATGTGTTGTTGTATTTTTCACGACAATTGTAGTAATAAAGTTGTAGTTATTTTCTATACCATGTATTTGGCGACTCAGAATAGGTTGGATGGATTGGACCTATTTTGGGCGTTACATTTCGTTACTGGTCTTCCCAAGGTTTCTCAAGGCATAAATGCGATTTGGGTCATTGTTGATAGATTGACCAAGTTTGGTCATTTTTTACCGATACAAAAAACTTATACACTTGAACGTCTTGCTCGTATGTACATAAACAAGATTGTAAGATTGCATGGTATGCTAGTATCCATAGTTTCTAATTGAGACTCAAGATTTACTTCATGATTTTGGGTTAGTTTGCAAAAAACTATGTGCACGGATTTACGATTTAGTTCAGCATATCATCCTCAAACGGACGGGCAGTCGGAGAGGACTATTCAAATTCTGGAAGATTTATTAAGACTCTGTGTCCTTGACTTCAAAGGAAGTTGGTACAAGTTCTTACCATTGGTGGAGTTTTCTTATAACAACAGTTATCAAGCAAGTATTGGCATGGCTCCATTTGAGGCGTTGTATGGAAGAAAGTGTCGTTCTCCAGTATGCTGGGATGAGGTGGGTGAAGCAACATTGTTGGGACCTGAGTTGGTACGTATGACTACGGAAAAGATATTCAAATGATCCGACAACATATAAAAACCTCACAAGATCGACAAAAGAGTTATGTTGATCTTCATCGAAAGGTTGTGGAATTCAATATTAGAGATCATGTATTGTTACGTGTTGCTCCATGGAAAGGAGTTATGAAATTTGGAAATAGAGGAAAGCTCAATCCTCGATTCATTGGCCCATTTTTAATCCTCGATCGAGTAGGAAATCATGGCTATAGACTCGCTTTACTTAAGTATGTCTCGTGTTCATAACGTTTTTCACATATCTATGTTACGTAAATATGTGAAAGACCCGAACCACATTATTGAATAAGAACCGGACGAGATAGCGAAAGATTTAACGTATGAAGAGGTACCTATTAAAATCTTGGATAAGAAGGATCATATTCTACGCTCCAAGGTTATACCTCAAGTCAAAGTTTTATGGAGAAACAACGATGTTGAGGAACTGACCTGGGAGTTAGAATCTGAAATGAAGTCAATGTATCCTCACCTCTTCGACATACCAGGTACGCACCCTAATTTTGAGGACAAAATTTCATAAGAAGGGGAGGTTGTAAGACCCCAACTTTTATGAATAAAGATTAATTTTTCTCGAAATATATTTTTGAATATTATGGTGTGGATTTGATATAATGTTATAGTTGTGGGTATTATTTACAAATTTTGCAAACTAAGCAAGTGGTTATATAATATTCGATTGGTCGGAGAATATTCGTTTTAACAGGGAATATTCGCATGACGACACAATCATTGGTGGACCCCACAACGGAATTATTGTCGTAGTTAGAAAATGACAAAATTGTCTTTTTATAAAAATAACGGCGAAAGTTTTACCGTTAAACTGTTGAACTACCCAGAGGTAAAAGTATAGTAATATGTGTGGTTGCATAGTAGCACACGGTATTGATTATTGATATTTACGTGAGAAGTCACTCAATTATACTCAATTATTTCTACAGTAATTGCTGCATAATATTTTTTATATTATTGATTCAATTATTGTCATAGTATCATCTGCATAATATTTTATATTATTAAATAAATAATTGAGATGCCAAAGTTATTCATATTATTATTTGCAATATTAACAATGTCTAGAAAGTTCTGTCAAGGAGAGGTTTGGTCACCTAATTGCGCGCCAATAGGGAGAATTCCTTATCAGAAAGCCCCCTCTTTCCTGGGAATGATCTGGTTGTTAAATATTGTGAGTCATAATATTAATGAAAAATAAGTTCGTGTTGATTAAAGATGAAATTGATATTTCCATTATGTTGGGATTATTAGTGTTAGTGGAAATCGACATCTATTTTGATAATAATGGATGTCTGGAGGTTATATTGACCAATCGGGTAATTAATCGGATAAATGATCAATTAATTGCTATTAATTCACATGCTTATTGTGACGCCCCCAAAATAGGTATACATCACCCATTCTTAGTCGTCAAATATATGGTACATAAACAAATACATCTTCAGTAATACAATTGTCGTGCAAAATACGATAACACATATACTGTGAGTTTGAATACAATTATTGTCTAATAGAGAGTATACAAACTCAAAAGGAGTCCTCAATACAATTATTGATACACTATTTTACAAAATAGTGAGGACTACTAATACAACTATCCTGAACCATCACTCTATAACCCGGCTAATTCCCGCTATGTTCTCACCTCCTGAGAAGAAAAATGGAACAAAAAGGAAAAGGGTGAGCTCAACTAGCCCAGTAAAGAATATTATGACTAAGATAATATACAAAAATTTATCATTAGTCTTCAACAGGGAAAAATCTGATAAAATATAATAGACAACAAGTTTTAGATCAACAACTGCAGAAGAAACAACAATCCATTAGAAGAGTCAAGTAGAGAAAGAATTCCACTATCATCTAAGATTTAAAAGTCCATAATCAATATTTTTATCCCTGTAACATCAATCAATATACATCTTGAAACAAATATTCATCTTTGCACTACAAGCCAAAGATATTCATTTGTATCACCAGTTGGTCATGTTCATCTCAACACCTTTTCATCTTTGCACTACGGGCCAAAGATATTCATTAGGTAATCATTCATCTTTGCACTATAGGCCAAAGATATTTAGTAATATCATCATTTAGGACTGAGGATGATGAAAAATATTTTAAAGGAACGAATCCAGTGAGACAGAAGAACAAATAGTAGGGATTCGTATAACAATTTATCCAAGATCAATAATACTCCATAATAAACTATAGTAGAGTAAAATTCAAGAATGAAGATCAAAACATGGATTAAATTTCAAGAATAAGGGTCACTACAGATAACTTGGAAGATTTTTTTTTTTTTGTGAACAGTACCCATGAACAGTAACTATGAACGTTACCCGTGAATAGTACCCAGTCATGAAAAGTTCAAAATTTGATAAAAAGTTCAGACCAATCTTCCTATGAAATGATATTAGATGAAACGAAATTTTTAATCATTTCGGGAATTATAGAAGCAATACTTACCATAGTAAGTTCAAATTTAAGAATACGAGAAGAAATAATATCGCTTACGTAATATGGAGTATGAAAGAAAATACTATTTCTCACGAGTGTTGCAATAAAATAATATCCTTTACCTTAGTAGAAGTTGGATTTGACTGGAATTTTGAATATTATTCTGAGAAAATCTTGCAAAAAAACTTCGCTCAAAGTATTCTTATACTCAAGAAAAATACTCACAATACTTTTAGAATAAGAATTTCTAAATTTGAAGGTGTGATTGAGGAAGGAGGGGTTACCCCCTATTTATAGTAAAACCTCAGAGGAAAAACAAGCTTATGCGCCTAACTCATCAGCCTAACTTCTGCCTAATTTTATTATTTTCCAAAGTTTAGGGCCCACTCTTTTGAAAACATGTTTTGTAAAACCTTTGATGGAGGTTAATTCAAAGCCTAACTTCACAATCATCAATATAGGTGAGGGTCCACAATTTGGCAACACCTTACTTTGCTAACAATTCTCACCAACCCAAAATAATTCTACACAAAGCATGCAAATATACTTTGGTTACTTCCGCCCCTCAACTTAGAAAAGCATTCAACGAAAAATAAATCACATGAATATATATATATATATATATATATATATATATATATTATTTGAATATTTTATCAGAGAAATAATTGTAATTCCACAAAAATATGCCAAACTTTCAACAATTAATTTATGCAAAAATTCTTTCATTTATATTCACATAAAATAAATATTTCCTTATCATATAAATCAATAATTAATTATTCACAAATAATATTACGAGAATCACAATTATGACAACGTGAAGTTCCCGTGAAAGAGGGGCTTTCCGATAAGGATTTCTCCTTACTGGCGCGTAATTAGGTGACCAAACCTCTCATTGACAGAACTTTATAGACATTGCCAATAATTCTATCTAATAATATTATTCAAATAATATGAATTATTGATCTGATAATGGGAAATACTGTGCCGTGATAATTATTGAAACAACAATAATATAAAATATCAACGTATCAATTATTGAATCAATAAAATAAAATATTGAACAGTAATTACTGTAAAAATTATTGAGTAGTGTCTTCTTACGTAAGAATCAATAATTCAACAATACTATGCAATACCGTGTGCTACTGTGCAACCACGCGTATTACTTTATTTTAACCACGGGGTATTCTAACAGTGTTAACGGTAACAATTACGTCGTTATTTATAAAAACTCAAATTTGTCATTTTCTTCATCCAACCGTTATTACATTATGGGGCCCTGAAATGATCATACTTGGCAGTCGTCTGCGGATATTCTTTAACAAAAAGAATATTCCCCGACCAAACGAATATTCCCCGACAACAATGATTATTTTATAACCACTTGCTTATTTTGTAAAATTTGCACATTTCACCCACAACCAAAGCATTATATCAAATTAACACCTTATTATTTCAAAGTAATAATTAGAGAAAATTCAATTTTATTTATAAAAAGTTGGGGTCTTACAACCTCTCCTCCTTATGAAATTTCATCCTCGAAATTGACGTACGTACGTGGAATGTCGAAAAGGTGAGGGTACCTCACTTTCATTTTTGATTCCAACTCCCAGGTCATTTCCTCAATAGCATGGTTCCTCCACAAAACCTTGACTTATGGTATAACCTTTGTTCGTAGGACATGCTCTTTCCTATCCAATATCTTGACATGTACCTCCTTGTACGTTAAATCTTTGGCTATCTCGTCTAGTTCTAACGCAATAATGTGGTTTGGGTCTTTCACATACTTACGAAGCATAGATATATGAAAAACATTATGAACACGAGATATGCTTGGAGGTAATACGAGTCTATAGGCCGCATTTCTTATTCGGTCAAGAATCTCAAATGGACCAACAAATCGTGGATTGAGCTTTCCTATCTTCCCAAATCTTGTAACTCCCTTCCATGGAGCAATACGTAACAGTACATGATCTCCAATATTAAATTCCACGTCCTTTCGATGAACAACAATATAACTCTTTTGTCGATCTTGTGAGATTTGAATACGTTGTCGAATCATTTGGATCTTTTCTGTAGTCATGCATACTAATTCTGGTCCCAACAACGTTGCTTCTCCCACCTCGTCCCAACATACTGGAGAATGACACTTTCGTCCATACAATGCCTCGAATGGAGCCATGCCTATACTTGCTTGATAACTGTTGTTGTAGGAGAATTCCACCAGTGGCAAGTACTTATCCCAACTTCCTTTGAAATCTAGGACACATAGTCTTAATAGATCTTCAAGAGTTTGAATAGTCCTCTCTGATTGTCTGTTCATTTGAGGATGGTATGCTGAACTGAATCGTAAATCCGTGCCCATAGCTTTCTGCAAGCTAACCCAAAATCTTGAAGTGAATCTTGGGTCACGATCCGAAACTATGGATACTGGCATGCCATGCAATCTCACAATCTCATTCACGTACATACGAGCAAGACGTTCAAGGGAATAAGTCTCACGTATCGGCAAGAAATGAGCAGACTTGGTTAATCTATCAACAATAACCCAAATCGCATCTATGCCTTGAGAAACTTTGGGAAGACCTGTAACGAAATCCATGGTAATGTGTTCCCACTTCCATTTCAGAATCTCAAGTGGTTGCAATGGACCCTTTGGCACTTGATGTTCCATCTTTACTCGTTGACAAGTTAAACACCTTGAGATAAACTCTGCGATCTCTCTCTCTTCATATTGTTCCACCAGAATGTGTGTTGAATATCATGATACATTTTGGTACTCCCGGGATGGATTGCAAATGGTGTATTGTGTGCCTCCATCATGATTCTATGCTTCAAGTCAGAATCGTTAGGAACGCAAAGTCTGGAGTTGACTCGAAGTATTCCTTCTTCATCGATTCTTACTTCTGGAACATCACCTTCTTGCACTTTCTTTTTCATATGCATCAGCCCCAGGTCCGTAGTTTGAACAGCTTTAACTTTTTTGATTAAAGTCGGTTCTACTCGTATATTCGCCATCATCACGTGGATCCCTGGAGTCTTTAACTCAATCTCCATCCTTTGCAAATCGTACAAAATGGGTCTTTGTGTTAACAACATCGCACTCGTACCCACATACGATCTTCTACTCAATGCGTCAGCTACTACGTTTGCTTTTCTAGGATGGTATTGAATGGTATGATCATAATCTTTCAACAGCTCGAGCCAACGTCATTGCCGCATGTTGAGTTTCTTTTGGGTGAAGAAGTATTTGAGGCTTTTATGATCTGTATAGATCTCCACTTTCTCCCCATACATGTAGTGTCTCCAGATTTTCAATGCAAAAATGACTGCTGCCAACTCTAGATCATGAGTAGGATAATTCCTCTAATATTCTTTGAGTTGTTGTGAGGCATAGGCTATGACTTTCACATGTTGCATGAGAACACATCCTAACCCTTTGCCTGAAGCATCGCTGTATATAACGAATCCATCCGAACCAGATGGTATTGCCAAAATAGGTGCCAAAATGAGTCTCCTCTTGAGCTCTTGGAAACTCTTCTCGCATTCCTCGCTCCATACAAATTTTGTATCCTTCCGAGTTAACTGAGTTAACGGAGTAGAGATTTGAGAAAATCCTTCCACGAATCTCCGATAATAACCATTAAGCCCGAGCTTACGCACTTGGTCACCGACTTGGTTGCTCCCAACTTTGTATTGCTTGAATCTTTCTTCAATTCAGATACTCCATGTTTTGACACCACGTGCCCAAGGAATGCTACTTCCTCAAACTAGAACTCGCATTTCTTTAGCTTGGCATATAGCTTGTTTCCGCGAAGCCTTTCAAGTATCAGCTTCAAATGGTGCTCATGATCTTCACGGCTTTTGGAATAGATGAGGATGTCATCAATAAAGACAACAACGAACTGATCCAAATATTCCTTGAATACTCTGTTCATCATATCCATGAAAGCAACAGGAGCATTAGTCAATCCAAAAGACATGACTAAGAATTCATAATGCCCGTACCGAGTTCTGAAGGTAGTCTTTGGAATATCCTCAGTTTTAATCTTCATCTGATGATATCCAGTACGAAGATCAATCTTTGAAAAGAATTGTGCTCCTTGCAACTGGTCAAATAGGTCATCAATGCGAGGTAGCGGATACCTATTCTTGATGGTGACATGGTTCAATTCTCGGTAGTCAATACAAAGTCGCATACTCCAGTCTTTCTTCTTTACGAATAAAACAGGAGCACCCCAAGGAGATGTACTAGGACATATGAAATCGATGTCTAATAACTCCTGTAGTTGGACTTTTAACTCCTGAAGTTCAATAGGAGCCATTCGATATGGGGTTTTAGAAATGGGGTTTGTACCCGGTTCAAGTCAATAAAGAATTCAACATCACGTTACGGGGTAGGCGGAAGTTCTTCGAAATACATCAGGAAATTCTCTAACAACAGAAATATTATTCAAATCTGACGTGTTTTTGTTCAAGTCCATAACATGGGCTAAGAAAGCTTGACATCCATTTTTCAATAAATGAATAGCTTTATGGTTTGAGATGACAATGACTGATTTTAGTGGTTTAGTTGTTTGAATTCGTATAACAGGTTGGTTAGGAATATGAAAACTCATAACCTTACGAAAATAATCAATTTTGGCATGATGAGTAGTTAACCAATCAATTCCTAAAATCACATCAAAAGCAAGTATCTTTAAAGAGATAAAATCCACAGGTAATGTGATGGTGCCAACTTGGATTAAACAAGATTTATAAACAGTGGATGTAACGAAAGTTTCTCCTAACGGAGTCTCCACTGATAAATCAAAGTCTAATTTCTCCAGAGTCAAGTTTAAACATTGAGCACAAGCAGGGGAGATAAAAGAATATGTAGAACCGGTATCTAGTATGGTATTGTGACGCCCCCAAATTCGGTTTATCTTTAACTCGAGTTTAGTACTCACGATACTAATATACCCATTCATATTAAAAGAAAACTATCTTATATTACATAACTTAAATCCCAGGTTCTATAGACCTTTACATAACTTACTAATCGAATATCATTACACAACATAGTACTAATAGTATTTATTACATTTACTACTTAAATAAGCACATGCGCTTAATAAAAGACTATTCCACAACTTTACCTTTTCCTTTGTCTTTACCAGATGGACCAGCAACTTCATTCTTAACTGAAAACATTATATTTAACGCAAGGGTGAGCAACAAGCTTGCTCAGCAAGGAAATAAGCAGCTAAATATAATGGAACAAAAATATTATGTCAATGAGGATTCAATAATAAATACTGAACAAGATACTCCTTTAAAAGTGTTGAGTCTGAAAAATTAGACTTTAGCATGCTGTAAGGTCAAATGACTAGTGAACTCTTTACTAGAATTGACAGTAAGAACACTACAATTCATGGATACATACAGTTTATAAAAGCTGATTTATATCCTAGACACGTACTTTAAGGGATCAGCCTAAGTACCCTACATTGTGCACAACATAACAGTCTAATGACATTTTACATGTCCTTCGGAATCATATGTCCGATACAATATGCCCCTATAAAAGGGTTGTTCGTTCACAGCATTATACAAGAGTCCGCACCACAACAAAGATGGTTTGGAGAACATTTAAATGAGATTTTCAAGAATAATATCAATGTATCTCAACAGTTGTCTAACCGAATTAATGGCATTGACATGCTTTCAATATAACTCATGTAAGAGAGAAGTTCAATATACTATTCTTTTGAAGCTGATTGGAATAAAAAGGTTATTTAACCTTATATTATTCATAATAAGGAGAGACAGTTCAGAAATTAAAGAACCTATCTACTACAGAATACTTGCTCAATAAAGAGTAAGAATTAGAAACTTGCCTCATTTGTAGACTATTGATTCAGCTTAATACGTTCTCACAGAGCCTACACAACCATTTGCATTTTCAAGCTTATTAGCTAATTAGCTAAACCACATAGCTTGTGTATGATCACACATCACATAATTTTAGTGGTCAAGTTTGTAGTTAGATTCCTATATTTTATACATTTTTCAAATATCTCATCCATGTTTTCACATTAGTCAATTTTCACTTTGTTGGGTTCGACATACTTGCAACAAGTAATAGGAATCATATTACAGTTATTATTTGCATTAATCAAGCATGTTAGTCATATAGTTAAGTCATATATCACGTAGTTTCAGTGGTCATGGATAGATTTTATATATATAATATATTTTTCAAATATCTCATCCATGTTCTTATCTTCACCATTTTTCTCTTTAATGGTGTCACACAACATGTTTATAGCCTACATCTTATTAGGATTTTAACACATTAGTGTTTTAGTTCTAGTATACAAGAATGCTTTCGTAGCTTATTAAAGGTATTTCCAATATCATTCTATGCCTAATCCTTCACATTTTAATTTCAAGGCCAATTAGCTAATTAAAACTGCCATAGTAGTTTGTTTGCTTTGTGACTGCCATCGCCTAAAGCGTGTAGCTTCACTTCCTTTCTTTTTACTTACATGTATGATTTTGAGACATGTCCCACACACTTGTTTATTTAAATTTTGAACTTGATGGGCAAGTTTTTGAGTTGCACTATAAAGCCAAAAATGGCTTTTCCAAGACTGCAAAACAATAGTATACTAGCTAATCAAGATGTGCAAGGCACTGCTATGCCCAGATGATTATCTGGCCCTGTAGCAATTTCCCAACAAGTCCAAATCACCCATAGCCTTTATATACAGCCAAAGAACCAAGCTTGGTTTGGCGCCTGAGAGGTTCAAATTTAAGCTTGGTGTGGCCTGTTTGGCCTCACGACCCTAAGTCAAACATAAAAGTCGCTTATTGCAAATTGCTAACTTAACAATCTGCTACCACAAATGAGTAGCAGTTCTACCATTCTTCTTTAACTTGCTATCCCATTAATTTTTTTCTATGTATGACTGCACTGCCAACTGCTACTGCTATTGTTGCTGTGCTGCCAACTATTATTTTCTTGCATACCTATTACCATAAGATGTTTGGTCTGCTACAAGTGTTGCAGTCACATGTCATCATGCTTCATCAACTGCAGTAACTAAACAACTAGGAAGGGATTTAACTGACTTCTTTTACTTTTAACCCCAAGCATGCTAGATTCTTTTTTTTATCGTGGGTACATGGCGATCCATCTTTATCATAGACAACAGTTCTTAAGCCTCTCCCATCTCTCACCTTGTTATATTTTAAAAGTTTTGCAAGCCAAGTTAATCATTAGCCTAACATTGGTATAATCTAGGCATGACATCAACTACTAATAATTATGTCAAGCTCCTATCCTGAACTTTCACAGCTGCCTAAAAATAGTGTGCCCAAGGACTTGACATGATAAATATTTCACATCTGGTTTTTTGCTAAGACTTCTATTTAGTGTGCCTATACATTTCAGTTTTTCATTACTTGAAATACAAAATCAATTCCCAGCCTTATATTGGCTTACTAATTGATTTTTTGTTAAGGCAGTCCACTTGGGACTTTCGTCAAGCATGTGGTGTGCGCAGTCTCAAATTATATGTGTCATAGACATTTGCTTGTGTAAGAAAGCCAATTTTGTCCTCCTTATTACTCCTCAGCCCAACTTATCTCCTTGTGCCTAAGTTCAGTCAATATTATCATAGCCATAACATAGCAGTCAATTTAATATAACTACTCAACACCTATCATGTTAACAGTCAGTTAAAATAGCAACATGGCATGTCCCTCAGTTAGATCCTACAACAGTTTACATAGCAACTCAAGCATCCATATAACAGTCTTTGAGTCTATAACAGAAAATAGGCAAGGTTCAATACTAAGCCATCAAAACAGTCCTTAATAATACAATGACAGTTTTGTAAAGCAACACATAGTGCTAGCAGTCAGTCACCATGGAAATATAACATAGCATGCCAGTCCAATCTATTATAATAATAGGCAGTATATAATATGGCAGTTACTTAAGCAGTATCATGACTCAAGAATCAAAATAGCTTTTCAACTCACAAGTGTCATCATATACTGTATATATATATATATATATATATATATATATATTCATGATTTAAAAACATGCATACCAAGTATTATTATTCCAAAGATAGGCTTCCAAAATAGTTTTGACACAGACTTACCATATCAGTCCAAAGTAATATAGCATATCATACCATCCCAGTTTATTTCAATAACAGTTACATATACATTTAGCATAGCTCACCATTTCAGTCCCTTTTTCACTTTGTTTTTCTCAAGTGTTACACCAATACATGTTATACATACGCATAGAGTGTACTTGAAGCATATTTACATTTTATGTTAGAGTTTAACCACCATTTTGGACTTCCTTCCCAGCCACACTATTTTTGCCATTATAACAGTTTTAGATAAGCATCTTAGGCATGGTTCATTACACCAAAACAGTAGCAAGCATTGACATATATGTCTTTCTAAAACATGCACCTGGTAATTACCATATATTCATGATTTAAAGCATCTAGAGGCAAGGTCCTTAAGTTTTAAATCAAAACATCCCTCTTTAGGATTTAATTTCAAGAATTACCATGGTTTACCCTCATGTTTCCAAGGATAGCATGAATGTGTAATATAAAAGCTTAAACTATCTTTCTATATGGTATTTCACATGTATAGCTTATATTTGGATGTCATAGAATAGATTACACCATAACAGTCCTCTAATCTTAACATACAAGATAAAATAGTGGCCAAGTCTTAGTTATATGCTTAACTCATATATAGGCTGGTATACATTAAGTGATGCCCAATACATTCTGCTACACATAGCATATAAGCCTACTTGATTTTACTTGGTTATTTATCTTGATATTCTAGTCATAAGTTATGACTGCACGCTTAGCTTAATCTTTTAGCATATAACAGTCCACATTAATAGCATAGCAGTACATTTAACATCACAGTAGTTCATATGGTAACACAGATCATGCTAACCGAAATCACATTATCATTAACTTTGGAAAATTTGTAAGACTCTTTGATTTCACATACTTAAATAACATTTCACTGATGTTGCTCCTACTTGACTAGTAATTCGTGGCTACTTTATAATACCACTACTACTAATAACAGTATAGCAGCTCTTTTAGTTACTTTAAGTTTATTTTATCAAAACATAATCCTGAACATTAACCAACTAATCACAAATATGTAGATGCAACCTTTTAGCATGCTTGATACCTTAGTAATAATATATAGTTTATTCGATATCCTTTTCTTTAAATCACAGTTAGCATAAATCAAAAACTAAATCAGTTCTTAGCTTGGAAAACTATCAAACACATAGAGTGCAGTCCTTATATATGTATATATTACATGGTCTCTAGCTCACTGCCCGGCCCCAGCCGTATGGCTTAAACAACATCAAGTATAAAATCATGCTTAGCAGTCCTACTCACAGTAGTTCACATAGCAATTAAAATAGTCATTTATGATACTTGGCCACTAACAGTCTAATTGCTAACACTTAAAGGAACATGAACGATCGGAAAAGATTGGGGGTGATTGGCTTACCTTGTTGATTTGAAGGTTACAAGTGGGTTGAGCTGCTCAATTTCCTTTTCCCCCTCTTAGCCGAATTCTTCTATCTCACTATCAATCTGCTCTCTTTTTCTTTCTTTCTGTGCTAAAGTTTTGGGAAGTCGGTTAAGGACATGGAGTTATATAGTTGGCCTTCCTTCTCTCGGTTATACTGAGCTTGGTTACTTCTACTGTTAATTGCATCACCTCCTAGTTGGCCCCTACACAGTTATCATTCATAACCTAGCTTGTGCAGTCCCTTCATAGCCACCCTAGCAGCAGACTCTACTTACCTGCTAAGCCTTATCTTCTGCAAGCTTATCTAACGTGTTCTTTGTCTGTTATATAAACTGACTTACCTGCTAACTATCATCTTAATTGCTCATTTACTTTGAACTGAAGCAGTTCTCCATGGTGTATACATTAGTTGGTTCACTGGATTGGGCTAGGAAAAATTTGAATCTTCATAATTTGGGCTTAAACCAATCCTCCCTTATTACCAATAATAGTTGTCGAACTGGGCTGGTAAATGTGTTAGAGTTGGCTTTATCTTAGGCCCAATACCATAACCCATATTCCTAATTTTTATTGAAGGAGACTTGCAAGCATACATGGCAAAATTTTATTATGGCCCAATATTTTAATATGGACTCTTGTTAAATTAAAACAAGTGGACTTTTATCTATTATTTTCTCTAGCAACAATAGTTAGCACATATATCATTGAAATGACTATTCCATGTAATCTTAAATAATTCGTACATTAATTCTTTATCCTTCATAAATCAAGATGCTTAATATACTATTAAATAAATAATAGTAAGAAGTAATGACAAAAAAAAAATTCATACGCAAAATTATAATAATTGAATATTACATAGGATTTTCTGAGTCATTACATTCTCCCCTCCTTATAAGGATTCCGTCCTCGGAATCACAAGTACAAGGTTACTCAAAAAAGATGGGGGTAACTTTTCTTCGAGTTCCCACGTAGCTTCTTCAGCACTATGGTTCCTCCATATCACCTTCACAGAAGGTATTATTTTGTTTCTTAAAACTTATTCTTTCCTATCAATTATTTGAATAAGAACTTCTTCATAGGTTAGATCTTTTTCAACCTGAATAGGTTCATATTGAATTACATGCTTGTGATCTTGTTTATAAGGTCGTAGTACCGATACATGAAACACATTATGAATGTGTCCTAATTCAGGAGGTAAAGCTACTTCATAAGCCACTTCACCTATTTGCTTTAGTACTTCAAAAGGTCCTATGAATCTTGGACTCAGTTTTCCTTCTTTCCAAATCTGATTTTTCCCTTCCAGGGAGATACTTTTAAAAACACAAACGACCCTATTTCGAAATCTCTCTTTTGACGGTGCAAGTCTGCATACTTCTTTTGCCTGTCTTGGGTTGCTACCAATCTTGCTCGTATTACTCGGACAATTTCTGCAGTTTGTTGAACCATTTCTGGTCCCAGCAATTTATGTTCTCCTACCTCATCCCAATAGAGCGGGGTTCTGCATTTCCTCCCGTACAATGCCTCGTAAGGCGGCATCCCTATACTAGCATGATAACTGTTATTATACGCAAACTCGACCAATGGTAGGTGATCATCCCAATTGCCCTTGAAATCCATGACGCATGCTCTTAGCATATCTTCCAATGTCTGAATTGTTCTTTCGCTTTGGCCGTCAGTTTGAGGGTGATATACCTTACTTAATTTCAACCGCGTCCTCATACGTTCTTGTAGGCTTCGCCAAAAATTAGATGTGAATCGCGGATCTCGATCGGATACGATTGATAATGGAACGCCATGTCTCGATACAATCTCTTTTATGTATAATCTAGCCAATTAATCTAGATTAAATTTGATCTTAATTGGTAAGAAATGCGCTGACTTTGTTAACCGATCCACGATGACCCATATAGCGTCGAAGCCTTTCTGTGTAGTTGGAAGTCCCACAACGAAATCCATAGTTATGTGTTCCCATTTCCATTCTGGAATCTCTAATGGTTGTAGCAGTCCACTTGGTCTCTGATGCTCAGCTTTCACTCTTTGATGAGTTAGGCACCCACCGGCGTGATTCTCGCCACTTCTCTTTTCAAATTGGGCCACCAAAAGTGTTGTCAGAGGTCTTGATACATCTTTGTGCTGCCTGGGTGAATTGAGAAACTTGAACTGTGTGCTTCTTGCAAGATTTCTTCTTTTAGGTCTCGTACTGTTGGTACCCACATTCTTCCCTCAAATCGCAATAATCCTTCTTTATCTATTTTAAACTTGGTAGTCTCTCCTTCCGCTACTTGTTTCTTCACCTTTTTGCAACCCTCATCTTGATCCTGGGCTTCTTTTACTCTGTCCAACAAAACGGGATGAGTCTCTAAATTAAACAGTTTTTCTTTCGACTCTCTCGGATATTTCACCTCGATTTCCATTTTCTCCATTTCTCTGATGAGTTCGTCTTGGTTTGTTAGTATCTCTAATTTTTTTCTTCCCTTCCGGCTTAGAGCGTCGGCGACTACGTTGGCTTTCCCGGGATGATACAAGATTTCGCAATCGTAGTCCTTGATCAGTTCTAACCATCTTCTCTGCCTCATGTTTAATTCCTTTTGTGTGAAGATATACTTCAGACTTTTATGGTCTGTGTATATCTCACATTTCTCGCCATACAGATAGTGTTTCCAAAATTTTAAAGAGAATACTACTGCTGCCAGCTCCAAGTCGTGCGTAGGATACCCCTTCTCGTAATCTTTCAACTGGCGAGACGCGTATGCTATGACCTTGCCATGCTGCATCAAAACGCATCCAACCCCTTTGTGTGACGCATCGCTGTTGTGACACCCCCAAATCCTGGTACTTCATTTCCTCAAGATTTGGTGTTCACTTAATCAAAACATTCATTTCTAACTACCCAATCATAATAAAATTGAATAATAAAAACACCTTATCTGAGATTAAACTTAAATAAAAATATCCCAGGTTATCTAACCTTTAATTATAATCATTCAAATGCGAAAATTAAATTATTACATCATTCAAAAGTCTATAACGATAAAATAAAATTACAAGTCTTCATCACTTGTACATTTTTCCCTTTCCTTTGCTAGTGGTCGGTTCATTGACTTTCTCAACCTTAGCTGCAATAAGTATATAATATGCAAGAGTGAGCAAACAAGGCTCACTTGAAATAAGAATAAATACTTTACAACATTACAACCTTTGACAAAAATAGGTTCAATAGAACTGAATGATAGTTTCTATTAATATTTTAAACATACTACTGAGGGTCTAATGACCACGAATCATGTCCACAGTTATAAGTAATCTTTCAACTTTAACTTTACCAGTCATAAGACTATAAGGACTCCACGTACTTAGGGGGATCAACCCTTCGTACAATGTATTATGCATAACCATTTCAACACTAAGCGTAAACCTCTAATAAAAGAGTTGTTCATCTCAGTATTTAGAATACAAGTCCGCACCAAAGTAAGTTTGGTTTGGATACATTACAAGGTAATTTAGAATTCAACGGTCATCAACTAAGGATTTGTTGAATACAAAAGAAATAACTATATGATATGGAATAATCATAACTGAATTGATATTTGTAAATTAGCATCATGCTTTAGGAATAATCTAATAGCATAAACATTGAATAACCATATCATAATTTGCTTTGAACAATATTAAGTCAAAGTTTATTAAGAATTGGATACCAAGCATGCATAATGAATAGTAATTTGAACGATAAAGTTATTCAATACTAGAATATTAGAATATAGTGATTTGCATGCTAAATAACAAATTACATATTAAAGAAACTTGCTCAATACTAAATATACAATTTAGAATACTTGTATCCTTATGAACAATTAGATACAAGAGCTTTCTCAAAAATAAACCATCTAGCTCTACGAAAATGTAGAGTTAGTCACTTGTGTAATTGCAATTGAATTAAAAAACAATAATGTACTCAACGAAATTAAACTCGCACAATGAAATTTTTGAGTTAGAGAACTTGCCTTTAGCACAAGCTAACCCTTACCACTTGAATCTCAATACCCTATATATATGTCATCATGACATAATTAGTCATTACCAACCTTTATATCTATATAAACAAATATATACATCATATAGGTTAAATTATCAATTCACATAATCAAACTATGTTAATACACTACAAAAAAATGGGGCTTCAGCAACAAACGATTTTCGTTGCTAAAGGTGCCAAATTTCGTTGCTAAATGGTTTTGGCAACGACTTTACTGTCGTTGTGTCTTTCGTTGCACAATGAGCATTGCTAATTGTTCCGCAACGAACGTATTTTTTTCATTGCCAAAAGTAATAAATTTTGCAACGAAATTTGGCTTTCGTACAGAGACATCGATCCTTTAGCAACAAAATGTATTGTTGCAGAATAATAAAAATTTCGTTGCTAAAAACCCCATTTCATTGCAAAAGCCTACTAATTGGCAACGAAATGGACTTCTTTTTTTTTTTGCGACAACCATGCATTTTCGTTGCAGTAAATAATAAAAATTATTGCTTAAACTTACTTTCGTTGCGGAATGTAAACTTTTTAGCAACGATTTTCGTTGCTGATTATATTATTTGGCAACGATATTATGCTAAATCAACAATGAAGATGTTTGTTGCTGGTTATTTTTCAATAGCAATGAAAGTCGTCGATTAGCAACGACATTATATGTTGCCATTATTTTATATGTGCAACGAAAGTTGATATGATTTGCAACAATAAAAAATGTTGCATTTTATATTAGTATTAGCAATAATATCCTCTTCGTTGTTATTAGGTTAATTTTTCGTTGCCAAATATTATATTTTTAATGCCATTAGCAACGAACATTTGTTGCTAAATGTATAAAAAAATGTTGTTATATTAAAACTTGTTCAATGCTTTGGTAACGAATTATATTGTTGCCAAATCAAAATTTGACATTCTTTTTGTGTACCTGGCTATCTCAATGTTCCCGTAGCAAATAATGACAAAAATATAAAAAACTAAAATATTATTAACTTAATAAAATCATCCACTACATAATCATTCATTATCTTTACAATTAACAATCTAAAACTATCACAATTCTACAATCAAAGTATATATCTACATATATATAGAGAGTACACTTCATAATTTTGTCCCTTGTCTTCCGTAAACGTAGCACGAAAATTTGATACCCAGTATTGTAAGGCAGGTCGTAGAAGCAATCTTCCTGCACATATTTAAAAATAATAACAAGTCAGGTAAATGAAACAAATAGGTCACATAAGAGGCACTTAATGCCAAAATCAATACACAAAGACAATAGAGTTGCTACGTGGTCACATAAGAGGCACTTAATCCCAATGTTCTTCTGCCAATTTTCTTAACAAGTTCAACTGTGTTTCAAGAGCTGAATTTGCATTAGACAACTTTGTCCAGGTATCTCTAAACTTTTGAGGATTAGATTTTTGCCATTTCTTAACAGCACCGACCATTGATGGTGTGGATGATCCTCCAGTTCCAGGCTCGCCTAGTAACTGTAAATGTATCATTATTATTATGCCCAACTTTAATAATAAACATGTCAATGCAGAGATATGTAGTTGCTAGCACAAAGCTTTCTAATTATATAAGTGTGTTGTGTTGTTTTGGTAGGGGGAAAACATCCCTTTGAAGCTCTGAGACCCTCTCTGAGCCGAATGGGATCAATGGTGATCTAGATAAGAAATTCTAACCATTTGGCAGCCCTCATATATATCCCATCGAACCAAGACAATATTTGCAGAATAATAACTTCAAAAACTGGAAAGAGTACTTCCTATGTTTGAATTCATGAGGTACTTTCCTTTAAAATCTACATCAGGTGGAAACTTTCTCAATTCATAGATAAATTATTGACATATAATATGTGCATAGCTGCTTAGACCAAGCAATCAAATGCATATAAACATGCAAAATGCAAAATACAAAATATAATAAATGTTTGTATACTTACCAGCATCATCAATGGAGGCAAGGAGAATTTAGTCCTCTCATATGCAATACAATGAGCAATTTGAGCTATCACATGCACCACATTCGGATCTACGAGATCCATTTCTTGGTTTTGATCTTCACTCAATGATGAACCACCCCAAGGTAACTAAGCAATGCGGTGACCACAAAGCCCGATTGTCATGGTCATAGATGATCCTAGTCCAGTTTTTGCAACTTCAGGCTTGGAATTTTCTCCATTTGATTCTCCGGCGTTGAAGGTAATTGAAGTAAAAGGTTTAAGGGTGGCCAATGATTCTGGAGATAAAGGGAGACCAACCCAATGATTCTGGAGATAAAGGGAGACCAAGGGCTTCAATCTAAGAAAAAAGGGGCGGGGACACAACATTATCTTTACTTGATAATATCATAAAGATCACAATTCAAATCATTACATATTAAAGAAGTCTCATGATAATCACATACAAAAAATAGTGAAGCATAAAAGTAAGTTCATATTGCATGTGATCACATATTGATATAATCAAACAAAGTTATTCCACTTGTTTTTTGTCTTAAAAAGGTCGCACCTATAAATAATTCATCCAATTTTGCAAAGGTAGGCTACCTTATTTTATGCATCTAAATACAATTAATAGTCCCAAACACCAAAAATAGTTTATGCAGATTGCCCCATGTTCATATCACTTCACTATCCACACATAACTAGCATATATGCAATGCTAAAAACTATGACATAGCTAATGCAACAACAAATGAAAATTATAGATGGAGGACATGAAGAGCCATAGCCTTTGAAGTAATGGGGACATTAAGGAGTTGATATTGAACGAAAACTAATTCTCCATGCCTTAACAAATGGAAGGGTAAGTACATATCTACAACTTAGCACTTTAAAAACTTACTAGGCAATCAACAAAAGACACATGCCTCAAAGAACTTCATCCTAGAGTTCTCAAATTCGGGCACATCACACACGGAGCATCTTCTTTCCCACTTCTATAAGCCCCATTTAAAAATTGAGAATGATGAAGATAAAATCGAGTTCCAAATTCAAATACAAGTGCACAACACCATTATGAACTTACTTGTAACACATCGAGGCGTGGCGCGTTCATCTTCACATTTGTATATCGTTGCATTGCATATCCGAGCTTTATGGTAATGTTGCGTTCAAATTCATTTTTGAAACGAAACAATCGCAAAACAAATGAGAGATCAAAATATCTGCTTTAAGGTTCTACATGTATAACTAATGTTAGAATTAGATTACTTGCTGGTTATTAAGCTTCACTTTTTCATGGTCATATTTCTTATTTAACCTAAAAATCAAGATACAGTAAGTTTTCACAAAGTAGATGAGATAAATATATACTCCCACTTATAATAAACTAAATTCGCTCACATAAGTCAACCTATAATTGTAAATAATAGCTGAATAAGTTCCGATTTTGATAAAGAAACCTTTATCCAGAATTAAGTATATCACATAGTTAAGGACCAACATATGTTTATGGCTGCACTAATTAACACTATTTACTTGTTTGCATACAAGGGACGACTACGAATGCCTTAGAAACAATGACTAGGCATCAAACTCAACAGCATTACCTGAATTGATCTTGTTAAGCTTCACTTTTCCAATAAAATATTGCAATACTCAGTCAATTAACACTCCCATACCGTGAGTCATGCTAAATTGGTTCTCAACAACTTGAGTTCAATCTGATAGCCTCAAACAGAATAATCAAATATAACAAATAAAATTCCATGATCCATTTACACCTGAGTTCATCCACATTGTATTTGGACATCTAGAATTCCTATGAACATCATATCTTTTCTGCTTCCAATAACAAAGAACATCCTTTCTAGGATAAAAGTTTAACTGAGTAATCCTATAGGAAACTAGGCTTTAAATTTTGATTAATCAAGTAATAACTCTGAATAGCAGATATAGTTTTTACAACGAGCTTGATTTTCTATGTTCCACATGATCGATAGTTCACGAAACCACAAACTTAGCTCGATTACTAGCTTAAAAAGTAAGATTATAATGGCTATTATCTCGATATAAATAAAACGTTAGGGAGACATTGAAATTTTAAACTCGTGAACACCACATTGATGTCACAACCATTAATTTTACCAATATTTATCGTAAAATGAGAGATATAACTTCAGTGAGAGAGGATGTAGTTTTGTCACATCCACTTTTGCTCGGATCCTGCCCCATCAAACAATAAGCCACACATGAGAACACGTAAATAGTGGACTGCAACACAACCGAAATATATACATACATATAACGATCCATAGCAACTAACTAGTTTACTCTCCTATCTATCTCCTTGTGCCTACCATGTTGTACTACTCGATGAGAGTAAATTAACGACTAATTCTCAATGTTGTGTTAGTTTTTATGGATGATTATATCATTGGATACTTAATTCTACTACTAGACAAAGTTTCGATTCACGATGAATCAAGAATTATCTGACTACTTTCGAACTCGACTTGACTCATAGAACTTAGGATGGGACATGCAATGACAAACACAATCTGTTTGCAAAGAACAGTTGGAAAACCAAAATTTTAATCTATATCCACAATCGTAAACCGAGCTCATATAGAAATGATCCCACAGGTTGTCACGTTAAGATTCATTGCCTTGTTATAGGCTATAAAAATACTAGTAGTAGTAATTACGATCTAATGTAACTATATAGAGTGAATGTACAAACTAGATAACTAAAGTTAAGAAGAAGCGCACAACATCCGAGTATGTATGGAGAAGAGAGTGGGAACATATAACAATGAAACCAATGCTTTTGCGATCACGCCATTCCTTTTTACTATTTCTAGATAAATTTCAATTTTTTGTTTATGGTAAATTTAACATATATTTAAACTAGCGACCTTAGAATGCCTTGTGGTTTGGATGAAATCAACAAATGCATAATCATTGTACTAAAAATGACCTCATGAAGCATGTAGTGATCAACAAGTGCATAATCATTGTATTAAAAATACATAAAGATCGCATCTTTATGTATTAACAGAAAACAAAAAGTGGAAAACATTATAGTTTGAACATGTAAGATCTTGGTCACAATCAGATGAATAAGAAGCTATCTAACCAATAATTATCCATCCACCCCGAAACCATGATAATGCAAGTATATGTGTAGATATATGCATGATACCTTCATCATTCTCATGAATAGTTTCCTCCTCTGCATGAGGCTCATCGACATGGGTCTCATTATCTTCATTTTTATTAATTTTCGGGTCATTGGAATAGCTAGCACTAGATCTGGATGCTCTTTTAGAAGCCATTAAAGCAACCTGAAAATGTATTGCACAACAAAATGTCTAACGAATAAATGACCGCAACATTAATTTATAGTAGAACAAATTCTCTATCAAATCAAAAAACAAACAATTTGATTAAAAACTACCTTGTAAGTAGAATCAGAATTATGCGAAATTAGTTGTAGTGGAATCCTTTAATAGATCACAAACACAATGTTTTTGCAAGATCACAAACACCATTATAATAACCATGAATGTTGTTTATTATGAAAAGGCAATTATACTAAATTGTTATTTTGCCTCAACTAGCCCAAAAAGAATACCCAAAGAAGTTTATAAGATATGGTAACCACAACAGCAGGCAAAATTGCACAGAAAAACAAAAACTAAAAAGTAGAGACGAGCTAAATCACTATATGTTTAGCTCTTGGATACAAAGTTGGCCCTTCTCAGTATAGCCAAAGATAAATAGGTTCATGTTTTTTGCAATTCCAATTTAAAAATATTACTTCAAAATATTCATTCATTCAATTTTGACATTATTATTATCTCATATATACTTAGTAACTGTGATCAGAATAAGATCGATACATGGAATAATGAATGGAAAACAAACAAACAAGAAAAGAGCAAAATTAACGCATACAAAATCTGACATTGAGTAAAGTATAGACTATAGAGTGCTGCTTTTGCAGGCAGTAAACCCAGAGAGAGACTATCTATCCTTCATAGTTTCCTGCAGCTTTCTAATAATAGACGATATAAGGCTAACATTATTTAATTTAATTTAGATATGGAAAAGTATTCAAAACGCATTTATTGGGAAGACCTATCATAGTGTCGACGGACCCGGCGTGAACAGACCGCTTTTAAAACCATGGCAACGCTTTTGATAGACTCCACGCAAGACGCTTACATGTGAGGTGGTCGCCGCCCGATCGTTTCTAACACGGTTGTTGGGTGAATTGTTTATAACCCCTATATATGTAGACGGTAATCTTGGTACAATTGTCGCGTTCGAATTACTGCGTTGAATGGACACCAACGACACTTTGACCCCTCGCTTATATTGAAGCGGTAATCTCGATACAATCGACGATTGATCGCGGTGAAGACGCCACACACAACTATGAATTATTGTATGATAAGTCAAATTGAATCTCAAAGAAATAACTAAGAAAATACTTAGAATTCTTCAAAGAACCAAAAGAAGAGAATAACCTCACAAATATATTGAATAATGAATAATGTTAATGTGTCATATTACATCAACTTGCACCTCTATTTATACTACTCAAAACAATCCAGATCCTAATAGAAATTTATAAACTATAACCCTAATTCTATAAGAAAATAGAAGTCAATTTGGAAAAGAATTCTAATTAAAAAGAAATCCTAATTACAATATAGAAGTCAATTTGGAAAAGGAATTCTAATTAAAAAGAAATCCTAATTACAATAGAATTTAAAATTAAGAATCCAAATAAAATCCTTCATCAAGTGGGATTTTCATAATACTCCTTTGTAAGTAAATATGTTGACTTTGTTAAGAGGATTAAAATTGGGCTTGTATTAAATTGACCCAAATTAATGTCTCATGTTCTTTTGCCTCCTCTTTGGATTTTCTTACGTTAGCTTCACATTCAAACATCTTGGATCAATCCATCGAGACTTTGTTTGAACCTCTTTGTTCTAAATTTGCTTGATCCCCACGCCCCTTTAGTCTTGTTTGAATCCACGCACGTCATGTCCTCATCATTCCTCTCCTCTTGAAAAGGATTTGTCCTCAAATCGTCACCTACATCAAACGGACTTAGATCAATGCGTTAAATGTAGCACTAACATTATACTCACCGGCAAATCCAATTTATAGGCATTGTCATTGATCGCTCGAGAACTTGAAATGGACCATCTCCCCTCGGAAGCAATTTCAACGTCTTTGAACGGGAATCTTTCTTTCCGCATATGTAACCACACCCAATCTCCGGCTCAAAGATCACTTGATGTCGTCCCTTGTTCGCGTGCTTAATGTATTGTTCCGTTCTCCGCTTCAATGTTTAGCTTTGGCTCTTTCATGAATCACTTAACAAGATCAAATTTTTTGTTCCATCCATGTTAGTATATTCGAAAGCAGTGTAACGGTGATAAATCCAATGATGTCAAAGGATTAAAACCATATACAATTTCAAATGGAGAAAAATTAGTAGCGAGAATGAGCAGAATTCGGTTATATGCAAACTCAACATGTGGTAAACATTCTTCCCATTGCTTGATATTCTTTTTAATGATAGCAGTAATAATAATGCGAATAAAGTCCTATTTACTACTTCATTTGACCGTCACAACAGTGGATGACAAGTAGTAGAAAATAACAATTTAGTACCCAATTTACCCCACAAGGTCTTCCAAAAATAACTTAAGAACTTTGTATCTCTATCGAAACAATAGTTTTAGGCATACCATGCAAACGCACAATCTCCCCAAAGAACAAATCAATGACATGAGATGATCATCAGGTTTATGACATGGAATAAAATGTGCCATTTTGAAAATCTATCCACGACCACAAATATCGAATCATAACCATGCTTAGACCTAGGTAAACCCAACACAAAGTCCATAGAAAAGATCAATCCAAGGTTCATTAGGAATAGGCAATGGCGATACAATCCATGGGGTTGAACACTAGATTTAGCTTGGCGACAAAGTAATACATCTATCACATATTCTTTCTACATCCCTTTTCATATGAGGCCAATAAAAATGTTCTTTTAAAATAGCAAAAGTTTTATCAACACCAAAATGTCCCATTAAACCGCCCCCCTACGTGATTCCCTAACAACAACAACTCACGCAGAAAGAACATGCAGAATACATAGTTTATTTTCTCGAAACAAGAATCCATCAACTCTAAAAGTATTTACCCACAACATTCTTTTCACAAGTTTTAAACTCTTCACCAAAATCAAGGTCATTATCATATAACTCTTTAATTACGCTCAAACCCAAGCAATTTCAGATCAAGAGTATTTAACAAAACATACCCTGCGAGACAAAGCATCCTGCAATGACGTTCTCCTTACCTTGCTTATATCGAATAACATATGGAAATGTCTCGATAAATTCCATCCATCGTGCGTGTCTTTTGTTCAACTTGTGTTGACCTTCAAATATTTCAATGATTCATGATCGATTGTGGATCACAAACTCCTTAGGCCACAAGTAATGTTGCCATGTCTCCAAGGCTCTAACCAAAGCGTATATCTCTTTTGTCATATGTAGGATAGTTCAAAGTCGCCCCACTCAACTTTTCGCTAAAATACGCCCACCGGTTTTCCTTCTTTGCATCAACACGACTCCAATCCCTAAACACGAAGCATCACACTCAATCTCAAAAGTTTTAGCAAAGTTAGGCAAAATAAGTAAAGGAGCATTTGTCAATTTATCCTTAATCAAATTAAATACTTTTTCCTGTTCATCACCCCACTTGAAGCCCACACTTTTCTTGATGACCTCGGTCAATGGTGCTGTAATTTCACTAAAATTCCGAACAAAGCGTCGGTAGAAACTTGCGAGTCCATGAAAGCTTCGTACTTGACTCACATTGGTTGGACTCGGCCGATCCTGCATCGCACGTATTTTCTCCTCATCAACTTGGACTCCCCGTGAACTCACAACAAAGCCAAGAAAAACAATTCTATCCAGAACAAAACGTGCATTTCTCCATGTTAGCAAATAACTTTTCTTTCCTAAGTACATCTAAAATGATTTTAAATGCAATGCATGATCTTCAAGTTTTTGCTATAAATCAAGATATCATCAAAATAAACTACGACAAATTTTCCAATGAATGGACGCAAAACATGGTTCATTAATCTCATGAAAGTGCTCTCGGTGCATTAGTTAAACCAAAAGGTAATACTAACCATTCATAAAGACCGATTTAGTTTTAAACGCTGCTTTCCATTCATCACCCTCTTGCATTCTAATTTGATGATAACCACTTTTTAAATCAATTTTTGAAAATATGCAAGACCCATGTAATTCATCTAACATGTCATCTAAACGAGGAATGGGATGTCGATATTTTCTACCGTAATGTTATTTACCGCTCGACAATCGATGCACATCCTCCATTTTCCATCCTTTTTCTAAGCACTAGGATCACCGGAATCGCATATGGGCTCATACTTTCTCTCACGAATCCTTTCTCCATCACCAATCGACTTGCGCTTGTAACTCCTTCGTTTCCTCGGGATTACTCCGATAAGTTTGGATGGTTTGGAATCGTCATACCGAACAAAATCAATTTGATGCTCAATTCCCGAAATAGGTGGTAGTCCATGAGAAAGCTCCTGGGAAATACATCTTTGAATTCTGTAAGAGAGATGAAACAACACTAGGCAAAGAATCATTAGCATTAGTAGTCAAAAGCGCCTCTTTTTATAATCAAGTAAAATCATAGTCGCTTTAGAAATCAAAGCTCTTCTCACATCACTCTTTTTTGCGATTATATTTGTTTTTTCTCTTTTCTTTTTCTCTCTTTCTTTTCTCTTTTTTTTTCTTGATTTTCTTTCTTCACTCTCTTTTCTTTGTACATAATTTTTCTCAAAAATGAATTTGATCTTCATGTACTTGTTGTGGTGACAAAGGACGAAAGAGATCTTCTTCTTGTCGTGAACGAATGAATATACGTTGGTAAACCCGCCATGTTGAACCCTCCTATCAAACCGCCACGGTCTACCCAACAATATATGTCCCGCTGCATGGGCACCACATCACACAATACCTCATCAATATATCGACCAATAGCAAATGGAACTAATACTGTTTGGTTACTTTAATGTCGCATTATCATTGAGCCACTTTAAACGCGATACGGTGCATGGGATGTTTGGTAGTAGGTAACCCCAACTTCTCCACCATCGTAGTGCTTGCCACATTTGTACAGCTGCCTCCATCTATAACTACGCAACAAATTTTTCCATTCACAAGACATCGAGTATGAAATAGATTTTCCATTTGTTCACCGCTTCTCCTCCTTAACTCATGTACTAAGTCTTTGTTCTTGTAACCGCAATTTCACCATGTATTGCATCCTCACCTATCTCCTCTAATGGTGGCATAGAATCGGTGTCGCTTATCTTCCCCTGGTCTCCACATCTCCATTGTCAAGTAACAACATTTTCCTCCGATTTGGACATCACTAGAAATATGTCCTCTGCGCCGACACTTAAAACATACAATATCTCGATTACGACCAAAAGAAGGTTGTTCGCTTTTACCTTGAGTTTCTCGGCTAGTTGATCCTTGCTTGGTTCCACCTTTGGCTTGACGCAATTGTTTTTTCCTCTCGCTTTGCCAAATCAGGTCTCCATGATGAACTAGCATTAGATTGTCCTCGTTGTCCTACTACGCCTCTTGAGTTGTTTCTCTCTTAGTAGCTATATGGACCAGTTCCTCCAACTCTAAATAATGTTGTTGCTCAACCAAGTCTCGCAATCTCCCGCTTCAATCCTCGCCGAGAACCTAGCCATCGATGTTTCATTGTCCTCAATCAAGTTAGCCAGATCCTTCAACATCTCCATCTCCTCAGTAATATTCATCCACACTCAACTTCCTGCTTAAGAGTTTGTAAATTACGAATGATCTCCCGCTGATAGTATGTTGGTACAAACCTCTTTTCATTATCGCTTTCATCTCCGCCCAAGTTGTAATCGGTAGCTTCATCACACACCTTCTCCGATTAGTCATTGATCCCTATATCAAAGCATATCCGAGAAAATTCGTAATGGCCGGTTTGACTTTCTTGAGGTCCGAATAGTTGTGATGATCAAAGATTCGCTCCATCTTGGTTACCCAATCTAAATAAGCCTCGGGATCACCTGCGCTTGAAAGTCGGAATCTTCATTTTATGCTATCCAAATTGCCATCTTCTCTCGTCTCGACCTCTTCTTTCCCTAAGACCTCAAGTGTCTTTGATGTCGAAAATTAGATTCACGATCTTCCACGCACTCACCGTCCTCACCGTAGTGGTCTTCCTTTCTTCACGTCGGTTTGTTGTGTCCTCGTCTTGTTTTGCATCCCAAGAGTGTTTTGGGATAGCTCACCATGAACACCCTCATCTCTTCTAATTGTTCTCATTTGCTTTATAGTCTTTCTCAATCTCCGATCCCATTCTTTACGCATTGCTTCCATCCGGAATTTCAATTCAAATTGTCAAGGTTGTTCTCATGAGTTCCTTTATCCTTTGAAATTTGACATATTTCGCAAAATAAGGGTTAGTAGAAAAGCGGTTTCTCACCACTCCCTTACGTGTTTCGCTTTCGAATCAATGGTCCACTCGTGTATACTCTCAATAATTGGCTTTTACCCTCGATTAATCTCACCACTAAGCCTTTTACCTCAAATATTCTCTCTAATAGGTTCTTATTGAATTCCCTAGCAAAATTCTTGGTTTTACTAATCAATTCAAATTACTTGTCACGAAACAAAAATATAGATGGTGTAGTTATCGTAATACCACAAAAATCACCGATCGATTGTCTTGTACTCCTCTTTATAGACTTTGACTCATAAATTGTAGCTCCATTTCGAATTGATGATGATGGAACCAGGTATGAACTCTTGGTTGGAATTTGATGATTTGATGGTGTCTTACAAATTGGGTTAAGCACAATAGAATATGAATTTTTTTTTTTTTTTTTCTTTTTTTTGCTATATATATTTCACGGAAAAATTAAAGATAAGTAACTTGCTAGAAAGGCTTAGCTTTGATACTAAATGATAGACTCCACGCTGACGCCATGCGTGAGGTGGTCACCATACGATCGTTTTCTAAGACAAATGTTGGGTGAATTCTTTGCAACACCTTAACCTCCCCGCCTATATATGTAGACTCAGTAATCTTGTAGTACAATTGCTCAAGGTTTCTAATTTCTGCGTTGAATGGACACCAACGACACTTTCGACCCTCGCTTATATTGAAGCGGTAATCTCAAGACAATCGACGATTGATCACGGTGAAAGACGCCACACACATAACTATGAATTATCAGTATGATAAGTCAAATTGAATCTCGAAAAATAACTAAGAAAAATACTTAGGAATTCTTCAAAGAACAAAGAAGAGAATAACCTCACAAATATATTGAATAATGAATAATGTTAATGTATTATATTACATCAACTTGCACTCTATTTATACTACTCAAAACAATCCAAATCACAATAGAAATTTATAAACTATAACCCTAATTCTATAAGAAAATAGAAATTTAATTTGGAAAAGAATTACAATTAAAAGAAATCCAATTACAATATGAAGTCGATTTGGAAAGAATTCTAATTAAAAAGAAATCCTAATTACAATAGAATTTAAAATTAAGAATCCAAATAAAATCCTTCACTCATGTGATTTTCATAATATCTTTCAGTAAGTAAATATGTTGACTTTATTAAGATTAAAATTGAGCACATATTAAATTGGCCAAATTAATGCCTCACGTTCTTTTCGCTTCTCTTTGGATTTTCTTACGTTACCTTCAACCAAAACATCTTGAATCAATCCATCGAGACTTTGTTTGAGCCTCGTTTCAAATTTCGCCGATCCCCATCACGCGTCCTTTAGTCTTGTTTGAATCCAATGCACGCTACGTCCTCATCACGTTTTCATACCTTGATATCCCAAATTAGTCAATGAATTACTTGGAAAATCTTTAATTCTACAAATGAATGGAAATCTACAGAAAAGATTACATGGACTCAATGGAGGCTTCTTGAGATCTCCTCACCTCAAATCCCGTATGGCCCGAGACATTGAGAATTCTGTCAAATTCTCCTTATCAAATTGGAATTGCAAAAAACATGAACCTATTTATATAGAGCTAAACTTTTGTGTGTACTCCTTAACAAGACCCGGCGGCGACACATCCGGGTGGTACTTCTGGGCCAACTGCTTGTACGCTTGCTTGATCTCCCCCAGCGTTCCGGTTTCGGGTATGCCCAGAAGCTCATAGAAGCTCATCGCCTCCATGAACGACGGCGGCTCGTTGATTGCGGCTCTGGTTTTGGAGGATCCGACCCTGGATTGGAGGGAAATACGGGGCTTTGGAAATTGGGTGTTGAAGGAGGAGTGGAGAATTGGATTAGTACGAGTAGTTGACAGAAATGATGGAGGAGGGTGTCCATCCAGCCCTAGAAAAAAGAGATCTAGATCTGATTTCTTTTCGGGTTTATAGGAAAAGATAAAAGATTTGTAATGGTAACTATAAGTCTAAAAAAATAATAAATTTTAAAGTAAAATTTATTAATAAATGAATGTTCATTTTATTATTTTTAATAAATATATTGATTAATGTTTTAAATTATAATTCAAGTAAGTTATTATCATTTTTGAAATATTAAATTTTAAAATGAATACTTTAATTATAACTATAGTTAGAATAAGAAAAAAAATAATGAATTTTAAAGTATAGTATTAATGAATGTATATTAATTTATTTATTTTAATAAATACAATAATTAATAAACTAAATTACAATTCAAATAACTTTTCATCATTTTTGAAATTCTAAATTTTAATTTTAAAATGAATGCACTAATTACAATTATAAATAGAATAAGAAAAAATAATGAATTTTAAAGTATAGTTCATTAATTCTAAATTAATTCGAACCTAACACATTTTAATAATAAAATTATATTATCCATTGTTTATTGCCTTCTCATTATCGCAAGTAAAATTTGAAAGTACAAAATTTGTAACAAACTAATACCTATGTATATATAATTAATTTATATATATGACTTATTAATTATTGAATATAAGTTATTAATATATATATATATATATATATATATATATATATATATATATTCCAATTCATGGCAACTCATTGTTAGAAAGATTATTCCAAAGAACCCATGGCCAAATGATGCAAACTCATTAGACAAAGTCTTTGAATCAGATGCATAATTATCACTATTATTATTATAATTATTACTATTATTATTATAATTATTAATATTATAATTATTATTATAATTATAATTATAATTATAATTATAATTATAATAGTAATAATTATAATAATAATAGTAATAATTATGATAATAGTATTAATAATAGTAATAATAATAGCAACAATAATAACAATAACATTAATAACAATAACAATGATAATA
>CM035170.1:66427578-66460078 GCA_020205615.1 Panax quinquefolius | reverse complement strand
GAACAACTCCTTGAACCTATCCAAGGTCATCACTCCTGGCCCTTCACGAGTTTTATTGGCCTACCACCAATAACTAGCTTATGCTTTCAACATAAATGTTGCGAAAGCGCCTTACGATCATCCCACGCTCAGCGACATATGAACACCTTTTCTATCTCCATAATCCTGGTCTGTGCTTCCACTGGATTCATGGACCCACGGAATTTAGGTGGTCCAACCGCCTTGAAATTCTTAAATGTTATACCATGGTTTTGTGGTTGATTCAGCAACGCTCCTGTCAGAAGTGTCACTAATTGTTGAATGGGGTTACCGTCAACATTGTCGTTATTGGTTCCTTCAGTGGTTCTCTGTTGTGGTGGTTGACGTCTGGGAGGCATTTTCTGTTAAAATACATTTATTAGATTATTATTCAACTCTTTTAAGAAATTTCTACTTAACTTGTCTCCAAAAGAAATAACCACATAACACATTACACTTTGAATAAAGTAACAACTTTTATTTATTCATAACCTTTTTGAAAACATAAAATAATAGTATCACTGCTATCTACATTATTTTCCTGAACTACAAAAGTTTCAGGACAACATCATAGTCATATCCCATAGGTTGCACAACACTTGGGAATTACAATTTATTTAACCTTTCACTGATCGTACAACAACTACGATGTTCTATTAAGATACTTCTTAGCCCTATTACGTTCTTCCTCCATGACCTAGAATATTGTTCTGCGATCTAATACATATGATGGTAGTGTCTCGAACTGAATCGGGTATCCCATGACCCGATCTTGAGCTCGATTAATTGCGGTGTTAAATACTTTATCCATCTCTTCTATCTTTATCCTCTTCGCCTACGCGTCTCTCGCTGCTCTTCTAGTTCGTTGATAAGCTTCCTCGTATGCATCTTCAGCTCTCGCCCTCTTGGTAGCTTCTTCCTTCAGCTTGTTCTTCAATTCAACGACCACCTCGATCAATTGTTCTTTTCTCCTTCTATTTTTGTACTAGTTTCTCCTCAAAGATTTGTAAGTCGCTCCTCACGATCCTCGGATCTCACCGCCTTTTTGTGTCATTGCAGTCTTTTGTTCACCTACTATCTCCTCGCAACTCCTCAATCAGATCCTGAAGTTCCACGTTACGGTCGTAGACTTCATCGTACATACGAGCAGCCATCGAGGTTAATGGAGTCTCCTCCTCCTCGTCGTTATCCTCATCCTCCTGTGGCAACTCAACGGGATCCTCCTCGTCCGTCTCCACAACGTCATCCTCATCTTCAACTACTATGACCAACGGGGCTGACTCCCGTGGCAGTAGTTGTTCCCAAACTACCTGAATGTCGCGAGGCTCCTCCTCAATAGGCATTTGAGGTCCCTCCTCCCTATCCTGACTGGATTCTCCGACATTAGTCATCCTGACAACAAAGTTTTAAAGTTTTAATTATTAATCATTACTACTCGACACTCATGAGTACATAAACTATAAACACATTAGCACATAAGTGTTTTATTACTTCTTCCTTAAAACTCGATAAGAGTTATCTCCACTATCTTTTCAAAGGTTACTTCCTAAGGCTTTTCCCCCCACCTAAGGTTCATAACCTAAAGCTTTGATACCAACTTGTGACACCCCCAAATCCTGGTACTTCATTTCCTCAAGATTTGGTGTTCACTTAATCAAAACATTCATTTCTAACTACCCAATCATAATAAATCTAAATAATAAAAACATGCCCATACAGGATTAAACTTAAATAAAAATATCCCAAGTTATCTAACCATTAATTACAATAATTCAAATGCGGAAATTAAATTATTACATCATTCAAAAGTCTATAACGATAAAATAAAATTACAAGTCTTCATCACTTGTACATTTTTCCCTTTTTTTGCTAGTGGCTCTGCTCATTAACCTTCTCAACCTTAGTCATAATAAGTATATATATATGCAAGAGTGAGCAAACAAGGCTCACTTGAAATAAGAATAAATACTTTACAACATTACAACCTTTGACAGAAATAGGTTCAATAGAACTGAATGATAGTTTCTATTAACATTTTAAACATACTACTGAGGGTCTAATGACCACGAATCATGTCCACAGTTATAAGTAATCTTTCAACATTAACTTTAACAGTCATAAGACTATAAGGACTCCACGTACTTAAGGGGATCAACCCTTCGTACAATGTATTGTGCACAACCATTTCAACGCTAAGCGTAAACCTCTAATAAAAGAGTTGTTCATCTCAGTATTTAGAATACAAGTCCGCACCAAATTAAGTTTGGTTTGGATACATTACAAGGTAATTTAGAATTCAACGGTCATCAACTAAGGATTAGTTGAATACAAAAGAAATAACTATATGATATGGAATAATCATAACTGAATTGATATTTGTAAATTAACATCATGCTTTAATAATAATCTAATAGCATAAACATTGAATAACCATATCATAATTTGCTTTGAACAATATTAAGTCAAAGTTTATTGAGAATTGGATACCAAGCATGCATAATGAATAGTAATTTGAACGATAAAGTTATTCAACACTAGAATATTAGAATATAGTGATTTGCATGCTAAAAAACAAGTTACATATTAAAGAAACTTGCTCAATACTAAATATACGATTTAGAATACTTGTATCCTTATGAACAATTAGATACAAGAGCTTTCTCAAAAATAAACCATCTAGCTCTCACGAAAATGTAGAGTTAGCCACTTAATGTAATTGCAATCAATTAAAAACAATAATGTACTCAATCGAAATTAAACTCGCACAATGATGTTTTTGAGTTAGAGAACTTGCCTTTAGCACAAGCTAACCCTTACCACTTGAATCTCAATACCCTATATATATGTCATCATGACATAACTAGTCATTACCAACCTTTATATCTATATAAACAAATATATACATCATGTAGGTTAAATTATCAATTCACATAATCAAACTATGTTAATACTAGTTAACCCTTGATAACATGCTCATTCATAGTTTAATAGTACTAAAATCATCATTTAACATTCCTATTATTAACACATAACATTTATTTTCAAAATTTGTGTAATAAACTAAAACCTGTCGAGACCATTCTCGCTAGCTTCATACATTCTGCAACCGCTTACATTGTGGTTGGCCATTTGCTACCGAAATCACAAAACCAACGATTAGCGCTTACGGCACACAATCGTGATGCCACAAAAACTAACTAACTTCTTTGGTCGAGAAATAAAGACCAAATTCCGTAATTCTACGACCAAGCAAGCCTTGCAACAACATGAACAAAAAGCCAAATTGGCCTACAAGCTCCAATCTAACAAGCTAACTAACAAGTAATTAATACAGAGACTTCATGTAAACATATTGCAAAGACTCCTAACAAGATTCTACCCATAAAATAACATAAACATCAAATTTACAACACCTAATTTCAATGTTTTTGGCAAAAACTCCATTTTTTTTTGACATTTTTAATGAAAATCAACACTGTGATTTTGTTTTTCAATCAAAACAGTAAATTCAAAATACCATAGTTATGATTATACATACTCTATCAAATTCAATAGTCAATATATCAATTTAACAACTAATTAACCTTAATTTCATTTTAAACTAAGCCATACACATATATTTTCATATAAACACTTTAATATGGTTTTCTTCACAAATTACATACATACATGACTTAACTTCTATAATCATATATAAACTCATGAAACAACCTTTTACAAACAATTATCATACAAAGTTATATATATATATATATATATATATATATATATATATATATATATCAACAATTCATTTTTTTTAAAAAAATTATTTTACAGAGACTGTTTGGAAGAGGAAAAACTAAACTTTAAAATAAAATAAGAGGATTAATATCCTACCTTTGATTTAAGAAGATGATGGCTATCCTTTTGATTATCAAGCTTCTTTTTCCCAATTCCTTTCTCAAAACCTGTTAGAAATCACTCACTTTATCTCTAGAGTTTTCTCAATTTTCTCTGTATTCTTCTTCTTCTTCTCTCCCTTTTCTTCAACTTAGTCTTTCTTTTCTATTCTAACATACGTAGAATAATATAACGTATATAGTAATAATATATATTAATAATATAATATAAATATAGATATAACTTATATCAGTTATGTTTTATTTGAAAATCAAAAGCCATAAGGCTTGTTTGGCTAACCGCTAAAATATAATCAATCAATCCTTATGCCTTGTTTGGAAAAAACACAATTAGGATAAAGACTTAATAGACATTAGGCCTTGTTTGGCAAAAACTGAATTAAACTCCTTTAATTTATTTTAATAACTACTTTATAGCAATATTATTTGTCATACTTCTAATAAATTAAATAATCAATTTAATCAATTCAAATGCTAATCTATTAAATTACTTTAACACATAAATCATTCCCACATAATTATAATTTTCTTTATAATTATAAATTTATTTAACTAACTAACACCTTATTTTAATTATAAATTCTAATTAAAATATTTTATTCATTTGATCACTATTAGCTCTCTAACTTAATTATTAAATTAAATTAGTATATAATCTCATAATAATTAATTTTCTTAGCTCCTTAATTATTTATTCAACAAATAATTAACTAAATCACATCAACTCAAATTGAACAATTATTTATTCAACAATAAACATATCCATTAAAGACTTATATACATCAATAAATATTTATATTTAATATTTAATTATTTATTCAACAAATAATTAACTAAACCACATCAACTCAAATTGAACAATTATTTATTCAACAAATAATCATATTGTAAGACCCCAACTTATTATAAATAAAATTGAATTTCCTTTATTTATTATTTTGAAATAGTAAGAGTTAATTTGATTAATGTGGTTAGTTATGGGTAAAATGCTAAATATTTCAAATAAGCAAGTGGTTATAAAATATTCATTTTATCTGAGAATATTCGTTTGGTCGTGGAATATTCTTACCGTCGGGAATATTCGATTTACTCAAGACAACCTTGTGGGGCCCCATAACTAAAGCGATTCAATGAAGTAAATGACAAAGTATAAGTTGTTTATAAATAATCTACAGAAGTTATTACCGCTAACACTGCTGGAATACCCGGTGGTTAAAACACAAGAATACGCGTTTGTTGCACAAGAGCATACGAGATTGCACCAATTATTGATTCTTACGTAAGAAGGCACTATTTAATAATTGTTACAAATTATCGCTCAATATTTTATTTTATTGATTCAATAATTGCTACGTTGATATTTTATATTATCGTTGTTTCAATAATTGTCACTACACAAGATTTTCCATTATCGAAGCAATAATTCATATTATCCAATAATATTATTAGATAGCATTATTGGCAATGTCTAGAAAGTTCTGTCCAAGGAGAGGTTTGATCACCTAATTGCACGCCAAGTAGGAGAGATCCTTATTGAAAGCACCCTCTTCCTAGAACGACACTGGTTGCAAGATCTTGATTCTATAATATTATTTTTGTGAATAATTAATTATTGATTTATATGATGAGGAAAATATTGATTTTATGTGGATATAGATGGAGAAAATTTTTAAAGTGACAATTGTTAAAAATTGATATTTTATCTTTTCTGATAAAATAATATTTTATTATATTATTATAATATAATAATGATGATATTTTTACAATGAATGTGGGATATATGAGTATATGAGGAGGAAGAGTATTTTTGTTGCAAAAGTTGTTTAACACATGTTTTGTGTGTCGGTGGACCCCATTTCTTGACTGAAATTTGATTATAGCTTGTAAAATCATCCGTATATGGATTTCGGTCAATTTCGGTTTAGAATTTGGAAAAACATTCTTCTACAAAGTTGTAGAGAATTTAATTTCCTATAAAAAATCGCGAGATTCGAATTTTCTGATAAAAGGGCTATTTGTTATGAATTATTTGTTAGGTTTGTAATATTCATGTGCGCAATCAAATTGCATAAATTAAGCGAAAGCGTGAAAAATCAGAGTTTAAAATTATTTACAAACCATAAAACCCGGATCACCCTTTATGCACAATTATTAATTAAACAAAAGATAAAGAATAAAATCATACCTTGAAGATCGAGCTTCTCGTGTACAAGTTCACCTCCAAATCCTTTCGCTCAATCTCAATCCACCGGGTTTGGTTCCTTCCTTTCGATCAACGTTAGCCACCCATATGTTCGGCCTCTAGAGGTGATCCACCAAGGAAGAAGAAAATTCAAGAAGAAGGGGGTTGGCTAAACCCTAGTTTTCTATCTCTATAGAAAAGGCATACTCCCAACAACTCGAATTATTACGTAGTTGTTAAAGTCAACAACCCATACCACCCATAATAAGACTCCTCTTATTTATAGATGTGGGCAACCCACCTTAACAATTAAGGAATTGGGTTTTATTTAATTAATTAATTTTTTAATTAATTAAGCTCCCTAATCTTATTAGGATAATTAATTAAACTCTTTAATTAATTTAACCTCCTAATCTTATTAGAATAAATGAGAGTACTTATATTAAATTAATTCCTAAACTCTTTAGAAATTAAAAATAATAATAATTGTAATAATATTAATAAGACTCTCTTATTAATTTATATTTAATATTTCTAAAATATTAAATAATAATATTAAGCTATTTAATTTATTCTATCACCATAGATTAAATTAAATATACATAACATATTATTACGATTATGCCATTAACTTCTTAAATAATTATTCTTCCTTTTATGGTGTGACCCTTTAGGTTCTCCATATTAAACCTATTGTGAATAAATCAATTAGAATAAATTTAATCTTATTTAAATAAATAAATTAAACAATTAATTTATTTAAATAAATAATATTTATTCTACAATAGGATAAGCCTCCCTAATGATCAACGACTTTCCAGATAATATAGATTTCAACATTAATCATTAAAGAACCTTTCGAGTAAATAGTTACCGTATAATTCAATCCTTCCACCATACAATGTCCCAATTAAATATAAGATATGGAATTACCGCACAAGTCTTATTTTATTTAATTATATGTATTTCACTCTTAAATGCACAACTCCAAATAATGCAAATTAGAAACTCCTTTCTAATTTCATTCTCGCTTGCCAAGGACTACTGGGTTGTCATTTATCTAATCACATAGACATTTCTCTTCTTTTATTAGAAGTGGTAGATTCTTTATCGATCATACATTATCTCCATGTATAACTTATTATACCCAAGCATACCCTTTGATATACCCTAAGGGTCTTAAGGAATAAGTCAAAGTATAACTCATCATACACAAGATACTATGATGATCTCAAGTCCAAGGATCACTTGACTACTATCACTACAGAATTCCTATCGACAGCAAATAAAACTCCATTAGGTATTCCTTAGCTTGAGCCAATGCTCAAAGAACTTATTCTCTAATAAGCACCTACATACTTGCTTTAGTGTTCCACACAAATGATCATGAGATCAATCATCCTCATCCAACGAGCAAGCAGAACGATGTACCAATCTATCCCATTCACTAATCCCCAATTTAGTAATCCAATGATTGGGAACTATTTTAGTTTTAAGCTTTCTAAGAATTTAGATCTCATTAGAATGATCATCATCATTATTCTAAAAGCATTGCTTAAAACTATGGGTTTATCACATATTATAAAAACAAAGATCATGTAGATAATTAAAAGCCTTTAATAAATTAATACTTTTTATTAATAAATGAATAAGATTGTTACAAAGTATATGCTTTATCATCAAACATGATCGGCTTGTGTGCATACTACTTTCAATCTCCCACTTGCACTAAAGCCAATCGCCATGGTATCTCATACTCTTCTTCTAAGTGACGATTATCCTGCCGTTGGATAAGCTTTAGTTAATGGATATGTAATGTTGTTCTTGAGAGTCCACTATCTCTATAGTGATTTCCCATCTTCAATGATTCTAATAATCAAATGAAAGTGCCACAACACATGTTTAGATCCAAGATGAGACTTAGAACTATTCCTAGTTCTCAGAATGAACTTTTAATCCAAACAATCAACTTGCAGCCTTCATTTATAGCTATATACTTTGTCTTTATCACTAAACCAACAACTTTTCTTTGTTTGCTTTGGAACCTTTCCAATTCATCGCACCAATCGCTCAAGATAACCTTTACCTTAAAGTGGATTTTCTATCGTCTTGGTCTGTTTTGAAAAACTTGAGTCCGTTAAGCCCTCTAGTTTTAATTTAGACCCACCATGAATATGATCACATCCTTAGTGCTTGCTAAGCACTTTAAGATGTTTTTCACCGACTCATAGTTGAACTTCTCCGTAATATGACCGATCAACATCGTCTCGTATATTTCATCAGCATACATGATAGTTACTCATGCGATCTCTCTTTCAGAGTCTGTGGGGACTATTAAGAGAGATACACTCCATAGCTCATCAACATGAGACATCTCTTGAGTTTGCCATGCTAAACGACTTTAGCATCAAATGAATATACGCTCCTTGGGTTAAGTCGAGCATCCTCTTAAATCTATCTATATAGATTTATATCCCCAATTAAGATACTCTTCCCAAATCATTCATGGAGGAATGTTTAGACAACTTTATCTTTACCGATCAGAGCATTAATATGTCATTCCTTATCCGTAGTATATCAACATATAATATTAGGAATGTCACGATGCTGTTCCCAATCGACCCTTTTGTACACACTCAGAACTCTTACCTCATCGTATGTAACTCTTTCGATCATCATCTTCTATGATGTGTACCTCATCATCATCATCTATGATGAATCCATACCTCCTAGGTATCTTCTTGATTATTCCGCATTTACGATTCTGGCCAGGTACAATAGGTTCATCTACAGTTCCTCTTATTTCGACTTATAGTATTTTGTGGTTCTTGAACTCTTCAAGATCTATTATCCTCCCACTAGCCCTTTCAATGATAAACACCTTTATCTTAGTAGGCAGCGTGTTTCATAAATAAACACCTTTTGCTAAGTAGGATTATAGAACATATACCCTAAACTTACTTTTAGGATGTCCCACAAATCAGACTTGTCAAATCTTGTCCCAAGCTTATCCTTTTGAAACCTTTTTCACATAAGTTGACAACCCCTTATCTTAACATACTTAAGATTAGAATCCTCCCCGTCCATAACTTTTTATGGAGTCTTGGGGCTGGATTTTGAGGTTACCTTTTCGTAGATATGCAGCCATTTCTAGGACATGACCCTTGAAGGATACCAGAATGTTGATAAAATCATTATGGACCGCACCATGTCCAACAAGGTACGATTTTTCCTTTCGTATACATCAATCAATTATTATGTATCGAGAGGCGTCCATTATGAGAAAACCATTTGAGATGATCTAGAAACTTATCAGCACAAGTATTTATTCCTCGATCTAATCAAAGAATCTTAATACTTTGCCAATTTGTTTCACTTCAATTCTTTGAACCTTTCAAATAATTCACACTTGTATTTCAAAGAAATACACACATTCAACTCTTTGAATGATCATCTCCTTTTCTTATACTAGTTTGTTCAATTTGTAAAATTATTTTCATGTAAGTCAAGTATACAAAATTTATTAAGTAATATTCCAGCTTTATACAAAACATTATTATTATAAATAAACAACAATTGTTCTTAATTATAATACCAAAGTTTTCATCATCCAACAATAAAATGGAAATAATATTTTTAACAAGAACTCGAATACAATAACAACTTATCGACTTAATAGATTTGCCCTCAGTAGTATTGCTAAACTATAAGTTTCTATGGCTAATGCAAAGAACCTTTGCTTCATTTCCCACACATAGATTACTTATCTTTGTTTAGCTTTCTACTTCTTCTTGGTCCTTCATAAATCTATATTTATGATAACCAAAGTCGTGATCCAATACCCAAGTAGAACCTCGACTTAAAGAAAAATTTATTTCAATCATGAACAAAAATCAGATTTGTAAATCAAACTTCACTAAGCTTCTTTGTTAGCCTCGCAAGATGCTTCTCGCAGCTTTCTTTCCAAAGGTCCAAAGCTTATTGCAGTGGAAGCAAACTCTTTGCTATCCATATCGCTTTTGTTCTTATTATCCTTTGTTTATGCCTTTCTATATACCTTCTTTGAATCGCTCTTCTTTCGTAAGATCCTTTGGCCCCTACCAAGAAGACTCGATCTTTCTTGGTTGAAAGTGACTCTCAACATTTTTCAACATGTTAAGCAAATCAATGAGGTCGATATCTAGCTTGTTCATATGAAAAATTCACAACAATTGTGAAAGGAGTCCGGAGAGAAGTGCAAGATCAAATCTTGCTCAACTCTCCATCCATGACAAAACCAGTCATCCTAATTGATCAATCAAATTGATTATGTTAAGAACTTTGTCCTCATCATTTATAGTGTCATCGGTCATTCTAGATCTAAGAGCTCCTTAGATATCTCGATATCTATCACCCCTACTTTCCTCACCATCAACTACTTGATGTGCAGAAATATAGTAAGAAGCATCCATAGTTTCATGCCGACGACAAGCTCATACACTCATGGATGCGAGCATGATGCATCGAGCCAATCAGGCATCATCTTGCCACTTTCTAAAAGTAGCAATCTCTTCCTCGTAGGCATTGTCTCGCAACCATTGCAGGATAGGCGATATGACATAAGATAGCTTTTCACCATGAGAGAACTATTCTCAAATTCCTTAACCAATCCGCTTAATTCTGGCTCTTATTAATTTAGCATCTAATATGCTTCATGCAAAGGATAGTAATTTTAGACATTGTAAAATTCTCAGAAATGAATTTGTAATTAACAACATTTTAACATACATTCTTTTATTAATTACCAAAATAAATTAGGTCTTGTTTTAAATTGGTATCTCCCACTATTTTCTTCAAACTATATTACCCTCACTTATATAGTTCTAAGAAAATCTAATTAAAGATTTGCTAGTGAGAATAAGGATCCCATTTCAAATGTATATAGCCTTGTAGTGACACAACAAACTATATATAAATAAATAGGTAGACAACTTTTGTCAATTACATCAACTATGCAACTCCTTGTCTTTTGCCTCTTAGATTATTTTGATCAAGTGGTGGCACATCCGAATCAAAATTATCCAAGTTAAGTCCGACCTAGCACTCCATATATTCAAAAAGAAAAATATCATCCTTGTGGTGACACAACAAAACAATATTGTTCAATTTTCTTTATAAGCATCAAATGTGATAAATTAACATCTTAAATACTTAATACTCACCTTGTGGTGACACAACAAACTCATATTAAATATTTAATACTCTATTAATTTTATCATGCTATAGGCTTACGCTCGATATTCCAAATATCTTTGAACGCTTAGACTTAATATAAAAAATTTGAGGGGTTTATTATTAATTTGTCTCATCTTGTTTAGCGCATGCATTTATTATATATATATATAAAATACGCCATATATTAATGAACATACGAAGCATGTTTGCATAAATATATAATATATATAGTATAAGCACGCATATATAGAATACTATATTCTACCCTTGATTGATTATGGACTTTTATTCTAGTTTGGTTCACTAGAGCCACCAAGTGAACCAAAAGGTCAAACCCTAGGGTGCAAGAAATAATATTTAAATATAACTATTACATTTAAACCCGGCTCCATTACAAATGGGTCTTCAAGCGCCTTATTTCGATCTCCAATTTTTCAAAATTAATTCTAACTATTCCTATTACAAAACTATTTAAAATAAATAGAAACCTCGATCGCCAGCCAAATAGGGAAGTACATAGAGGGAGATAGAATTTACATTAAGAAAAAATTAGAGAAGATTTAGGCACGCAGCAATTCCCATTTAATAAAAAAACCATACATTCATGCATCCAACTAAAATAAAATCCAATCACATCGTCAATAGTCCATAATCAATCCCATTTATTATCATACACATCACCATACGATCAATAAATAACATTCATCTTATGAATAATAAACATTTAATATATATATATGATATCATTTAATGGGCAAATTTAGTTAAGATAAAATCTATTTTTGAATCAAAATAAACTCCTTTATTTTAATCCAAATTTAAATCAAAATAAAACTATTTTATTTTAATTTATCTAATTTTGAATAAAATAAACTATTTTATTTTAATCAAAATCTTTAATCAAAATAAACTCCTTTATTTTAATTAATTATGGAATCCAATTCCATATAATATATCTTTAATTAAAATAAACTCTTTTATTTTAATTAATTATGGAATCCAATTCCATGTAAAAAAAATATTAAAAAACACTTGATTATTTTTTCTATTCACAAATAAACTCCTTTATTTTGAATAATATGAAATCTTATTTCATATTTAAATAAACTCCTTTATTTAAGGAAACATGATTCTCTTTCCTATTCACAAATAAACTCTTTATTTTGAATAATATGAAATCTTATTTCATATCTAAATAAACTCCTTTATTTAAGGAAATAATTCTCTTTCCTATTCACAAATAAACTCTTTTATTTTGAATAATATGAAATCATATTTCATATCTAAATAAACTCCTTTATTTAAGGAAAAATAAATCCAATTTCAACTCCAATTAGTTATCATGGAATCCAATTCCAACTCTAATTAGTTAAGATGAAATTTTAATTTTAAAATTAAAATAAACTTTTTATTTTAATATTAAATAAACCTTTTTATTTTAAAATTAAAATAAACTTTTATTTTAATTATAAAATAATTAAGAATAATATATATATATATATATATATATATATATATTATATATATATATATATATATATAATCCTAACCTATAATTCAAAAAAATAAGCTCTATATATAAGTTTCAAAATTATATTCGTTTTATTTATTTTTTTAATATTCATATATAATATATATATATATATATATAACTTATATCCTATAATTAAATCCTCATGTGATTAGATAATCATAATAATCATTTCATATAACATATCACATCATATTTAATTATATATTTTTAAACCAAAATTTTTTTTTTTATATTGTTGGTTATTCAAGTCCTACACGAAAAATAAATAAAAAAAAAACGCATTCGCTAAAAAAATGATCTCATCCATCTCGATTTCCGTAAAAAAATTTAAATTTTTTGCATGCAACAAATCCGCTTTTTTTTTTTTTTTTTTTTAATAAATTTTATACAATAAAAATTATGCCCAATTAAATTGTTCTAAACACATATCAATATACATATCAAATTAAAACAATTAATAATTCGATAAAGGTTCGGGCTCGATACCACCGTTAGGTTTGTAATATTCATGAACGCAATCAAATTGCAAAATTAAGCTAAACGTGTAAAAATCGAGTTTAAAATTTTTACAAACCATATAACCCTTGATCACCCTTTATGCACAATTATTAATTAAACGAAAAGATAAAGAATAAAATCATACCTCAAGATCGAGCTTCCTCGTGTACAAGTTCACCTCCAAATCCTTTCGCTCAATCTTGAATCCACCGGGTTTGGTTCCTTCCTTCGATCAACGTTAGCCACCCAAGTGTTTGGCCTCTAGAGGTGATCCACCAAGGAAATAAAAAATTCAAGAAGAAGGTGGTTGGCTAAACCCTAGTTTTCTATCTCTATGTAAAAAAGGCATACTCCCAACAACTTGGAATTATTACGTATGTTGTTAAAGTCAACAACCCATACCACCCATAATAAGACTCCTCTTATTTATAGATGTGGGCAACCCACCTTAACAATTAAGGAATTGGGTTTTATTTAATTAATTAAATTTTTTTAATTAATTAAGCTCCTAATCTTATTAGTGATAATTAATTAAACTCTTTTAATTAATTTTCCTTCCTAATCTTATTAGGAATAAATGAGAGTACTTATATTAAATTAATTCCTAAACTCTTTAGAAATTAAAATAATAATAATTGTAATAATATTAATAAGACTCTCTTATTAATTTATATTTAATATTTCTAAAATATTAAATAATAATATTAAGCTATTTAATTTATTCTATCACCATAGATTAAATTAAATATACATAACATATTATTACGATTATGCCATTAACTTCTTAAATAATTATTCTTCCTTTTATGGTGTGACCCTTTAGGTTCTCCATATTAAACCTATTGTGAATAAATCAATTAGAATAATTTAATCTTATTTAAATAAATAAATTAAACAATTAATTTATTTAAATAAATAATATTTATTCTACAATAGGATAAGTTCTCCCTAATGATCAACGACTTTCCAGATAATATAGATTTCAACATTAATCATTAAAGAACCTTTCGAGTAAATAGTTACCATACAATTCAATCCTTCCACCATACAATGTCCCAATTAAATATAAGACATGGAATTACACAAGTCTTATTTTATTTAATTATATGTATTTCGACTCTTAAATGCACAACTCAAATAATGCAAATTAGAAACTCCTTTCTAATTTCATTCTCGCTTGCCAAGGACTACCGGGTTGTCATTTATCGAATCACATAGACATTTCTCTTCTTTTATTAGAAGTGGTAGATTCTTTATCGATCATACATTATCTCCACGTATAACTTATTATACCCAAGCATACCTTTTGATATACCCTAAGGGTCTTAAGGAATAAGTCAAAGTATAACTCATCATACACAAGATACTATGATGATCTCAAGTCCAAGGATCACTTGACTACTATCACTACAGAAATTCCTATCGACAGCAAATAAAACTCCATTAGGTATTCCTTAATGAGCCAATGCTCAAGAACTTATTCTCTAATAAGCACCTACATACTTGCTTTTAGTGTTCCACACAAATGATCATGAGATCAATCATCCTCATCCAACGAAAGCAAGAACGATGTACCAATCTATCCTGATTCACTAATCCCCAATTTAGTAATCCAACGATTGAAACTATTTTAGTTTTAAGCTTTCTAAGAATTTAGATCTCATTAGAATGATCATCATCATTATTCTAAAAGCATTGCTTAAAACTACGGGTTTATCACATATTATAAAACAAAGATCATGTAGATAATTAAAAGCCTTTAATAAATTAATACTTTTTATTAATAAATGAATAAGATTGTTACAAAGTATATGCTTTATCATCAAACATGATCGGCTTTGTGGCATACTACTTTCATTATCATACATATTGAAGTTAAATAATTGATTTTTGGGAGTTTTAGTTAATTATTTTGAGAAAAAGCGTTTTTGTGCGATTAGTGGGCTTGCTTGTGGATTTTTTGCCAATTTTGTTTAAACATCGCTGTTTGTGGATTTTATTCGCCCCAAAATAGGTATAGTCACCCATTCTAGAGAATGTTTCAATAGGTATACATGGTATGTAAACAACTACACTTTATTATTACAACAAGAAAAATGTGAGTTTGAATACAAATATTATCTTCTGATAATATCTATACTCAAATAAATCCTCATCACATTTATTGATACATTATTTTACAAAATGGTGAGGACTACTAAACAATCTCTTTCTAAAACTTTCATTCCATACCCCACTGCACTCGCTATATTCTCGCCTCCCCGAGAAGAAAAATGGAACAAAAAGGAAAAGGGTGAGCTCAACTAGCCCAAAGAAAGAATATTACGACTAAGATAATATACAACAAATTATCATTAGTCTTCAACAGGAAAAAATCTAATAGAATACAATAGACAACAAATTTTAAATCAATATTCATAAATGAAATAATAATTCATTAGAAGAGTTAAGTAGAGAATGCAAACTACTATCTTCTATGTATGAATTTAAAAGTTCATCGCTCATCTTTTATCCTCGTAACATCAATCAATATACATCCGAATCAAATATTCATCTTTGCACTACAGCCAAAAGATATTCATCACCGGGTCATGTTCATCTAAACACTGCTCATCTTTGCACTACGCCCAAAGATATTCTTCAAATCATTCATCTTTGCACTACAGCCAAAGATATTCAATAATATCATCATTTAAGACCGAGGATGATGAAAATATTTTTTTAAAGAAACGAATCCAAAGAAACAAAATGACAAGGATTAAGGATTAAGGATTCGTATTTTGTTTTATCCATGTTCAAAAATACCTCAAAATAATCATAGTGGTGTAAAATTCAAGAATGATCAAAACACGGATACAATCAAAGCTAGTATCCCATAATAGATATTTTGGACAAAAAGAAGAAAATTTTTTTTCAATTTTGAATAATAGTGTCAGATACGTGAATAAGTGCCGATACGTGAATAAGAATCCCACACCAAAAGATAGAAATTTTCCAAAAAAACATCTTCACGCTTCACTTTAATAAGTACTCGTGAATAAGAACTCGTGAATAAGAACTCGTGAATAGTAACTCGTGAATAAGAACTCATGAATAGTAACCCGAATGAAAAAGTTCCAAATTTGATAAAAGTTCCAACAATATTTCAAAGATAATGATATCAAGAAATAATATCATTACGAAAGAAAATAACATCCTTACCTCGAAAAGATTAAGATTTAATTTAATACCGGATATAAAGTCAAGATTTGACTTGCACCAGATAACAATACTCAAAGTATACTCAAAAGACTACGCTCAATATATCGAGAGAGATAGAGAGAGAAAACTTCAGTTTCTAGTGATTTTCAATTCTAACCCAAGACCCTATTTATAGAAAATGCTTAACACCAAAGTTAGTAAAATTTAATATAATATTAATATATTTTTATACATTTTCTTTAGCCCACCTTAGACAACTGATCTTCAGCCCATTTGAATCACATGCCTGAGGCCAACTTAGTTGCAAAAAACGTTTTTCTAAAAATAATTAACTAAAACTCCCAAAATTAATTATTTCGAACTTCTAACTTCAATAATTCATAATAAATAGCCCTTTTATCAGAAAAAATTCGAATCTCGCGAGTTTTTTATAGGAAATTCAATTCTCTACAACTTTGCGTAAGAAAGTTTTTCCAAATTCCAAATAGAAATTGACCAAATCCACAAACGGGCAATTTTACAAAGCTATAATCAAATTTCACCAATAATTGGGTCCACCCAACACACAAAACATGTGTTAAACATTTAATGCCACAAAATACTCTTCCTCCTCATATACTCATATATCCCACATTCATTGTAAAATATCATCATTATTATATATTATTAAAATATAATATATTTAAATGAATTATTTTATCGTAAAAGATAAAATATTAATTTTCAACAATTGTCACATTAAAAATTTTCTCCATCTATATCCACATAAAATCAATATTTTCCTCATCATATAAATCAATAATTAATTATTCATAAATAATATTATGTAATCACATTATCGACAACCAGCAGCTCCTGTGAAAGAGGGGCTTTCCAATAAGAATTTCTCTCATCAAGCGCCGCAATTAGTGACCAAACCTCTCCTTAGATGTAACTTTCTAGACATTGCCAATAATGTTATCTAATAATATTATTCAGATAATATGAATTATTGCTTCGATAATGAAAAATATCGTGTAATGACAATTATCAAACAACAAAGAATATAAAATATCAACGCAAGAATTATTAAATCAATAAAATAAAATATCGAATAAGAATTATCGTAACCATTATCGAGTAGGCCTTCACGTAAGAATCAATAATTGGTGCAATACCGCAACGCCAGACATCGTGTTTTTAACCACCGGTATTTTAACAAGATAATCTGTAAATAACTACGCCTGCTATTTTTAAACAACTTATATTTGTCGCTTTCTTCATCCAATCGCTTCACATGGGGCCCAATACATGGTCGCTAAGTCGTCGCATTTAATATTCCCCGACAAAGATTTAATATTCCACGACCAAACGAATATTCCCCCGACAACAATGAATATTTTATAACCACTTGCTTATTTTGAAATATTTATGATTTTACCCATAACTATCCACATTAATCAAATCAACCCTTACTATTTCAAAATAATAAATAGAGAAAATTAAATTTCATTAATAATAAGTTGGGGTCTTACAACCTCCTCCTTATGAAATTTCGCCCTCGAAATCGACGACGACGCACTGTGTTTCAAAAGGTGAGGATACCTCGCTTTCATTTCCGCTTTCAATTCCTGTGTCATTTCTCTATAAAGATGATTCCTCCACAAAACTTTAACTTGTGGTATGACCTTTTTCACAGTAGGACATGCTCCTTCCTATCCAAGATCTTGACAGTACCTCCTCATACGCTAAGTCTTCTACTATCTCGTCCTGCTTCTAACTCTATAACGTGGTTCGGTCTTTCACATATATTACGAAGCATAGATATGTGAAACACATTATGAACACGAGACATACTTTGAGGTAACGCGAGTCTATAGGCTACATTTCCTACTTGGCCAAGAATTTGAAATGGACCAATAAATCGTGGATCGAGCTTTCTCTCTCTTCCCAAATCTTGTAACTCCCTTCCATGGAGCAACTCGCAACAATACACGATCCCCTATACTAAATTCCACGCCCTTTCAATGAAGATCCGCATAACTCTTTTGTCGATCTTGTGCCGCTTTGTATACGCTTGTCAATCATTTGGATCTTTTCCGTAGTCATACGCATCAACTCGGTCCCAACAATGTTGCTTCACCCACCTCATCCCAACATATCGAGAGAATACACTTTCGGCCCATATAATGCTTCAAATGGAGCCACACCTATACTTGCCCGATAACTCGCTTGTTGTAGGAGAATTCCACCAATGGTAAATACTTATCCTAACCGCCTCTTTTGAAGTCTAGGACACAGTAGTCTTAATAAATCTTCAAGAGTTTGAATAGTCCTTCTCGATCATCCGTCTGCTTTGAGGATGGTATGCCAACTCAATCAGAATCTGCGCTCCATAGCTTTTTTGCAAGCTAACCCAAAATCTTGAAGTGAATCTTGGGTCACGATCCAAACTATGGATACAGCATGCCATGCAACCTCACAATCTCATTCACGCATATACTAGCAAGACGCTCAAGGAATAAGTCTCCCGAGATTTGCAAGAAATGAGCAGACTTGGTTAATCTATCAACAATAACCCAAATAGCATTGATGCCTCGAGAAACCGTAGGGAAGACCCGTAATCTAAATCCATGGTAATGTGTTCCCACTTCCATTTCGAATCTCAAGTGGTTGCAATGGACCCTTAGGTACTAGATGCTCCGCCTTTACACGCCGACAAGTTAAACACATCGAGATAAACTTTGCAATCTCTCTCTTCATATTGTTCCACCAAAATGTATGTCAAAGATCACGATACATTTTAGTACTTCCAGATGGATTGCAAATGGTGTATTGTGTGCCTCCATCATAATCTTGTACTTCAAATCGTAGTCGTTAGAACACAAAGTCTAGAGTGGACTCAAGTATTCCTTCTTCATCAATTCTCGCCCTAATAGCTCCTTCTTGTACTTTCTTCTTCATACGATCGCCTCCGCCTCCTGCGGCTTCGAGCAACCTTAACTTTTTCTATTAAAGTCGGCTCTACGCGATACTGACATCATCGCACTCATTCCTCGTGATATGATCTTCTACTCAACGCCACTACCACGCTCGCTTTTCCGTGATGGTATCAATAGTGTGGTCGTAGTCTTCAATAGCTCGAGCCAACGTCAACGCCGCCGCCGATGTTGAGTTCTTTTTTGAGTGAAGAAATATTTAAGGCTTTTATGGTCCTAATATATCTCCACTTTCTCCCATATAGATAGTGCCTCCATATCTTTAACGCGAAAACGATCACGCTAACTCTAGATCATGAGTAGGATAATTCCTCTCATACTCTTTTTGTTATCGCGAGGCATAAAGCTATGACTTTCCCACGCCAGCATGAGAACACATCCTAACCCTTTTCCCTCAAGCATCATCAGAGATAACAAATCCATCCGAACCAGATGGTATTGTTAGAACAAAGTGTCAAATAAGTCTCCTCTAAGCTCTTGAAACTCTTCTCGCATTCTTCTTCTCCAAACGAATTTTGTATCCTTCCGAAGTTAGTGAGTTAATGGAGTAGCGATTCGAGAAAACCCTTCCACGAATCTCCGATAATAACCAAATAAGCCCAAAAAGCTACGTGACTTCAACACCGACTTCTGCTGTTCTAACTTCAGATTGCTTCAATCTTCACGGATCAACAGATACTCCATGTTTCGACACCACGCGCCCAAGGAATGCTACTTCCTCAAGCCGTAACTCGTGATTTCTTCAATTTGGCATATAGTTTGTTTTCACGAAGCCTTTGAGTACCAAATTTCAAATGGTGCTCATGATCTTCACGACTTTTGGAATATATAAGGATGTCATCAATAAAGACAACAACGAACCGATCCAAATATTCCTCAATACTTTGGCTCATCATATCCATGAAAGTCGCAGGAGCATTAGTCAATCCGAAAGAGACATGACTAAGAATTCATAATGCCCATACCGAAGTTCTCAAGGCGCCTTGAATATCCTCGCCTAATCTTCAAATTGATGATATCCGTAATCTAAGATCGATTTTTGAAAAGAATTGTGCCCTCAGAATCGGTCAAACAAGTCATCAATACGAGGTAGAGGATACCTATTCTCGATGGTGACATGGTTCAATTCCGATAGTCAATACAAAGTCGCATACTCCCGCTTTTTCTTTTTACAAATAAAACAGAGCACCCCAAGGAGATGTACTAGACGAATGAAACCGATGTCCAACAATTCCTCAGTAGTTGACCTTTAACTCCTCAAGTTCAATAGAGCCATTCGATATGGGGTTTTAGAAATGGGCTTTGTACTCAAAGTTCAAGATCAATAAAGAATTCAACTTCACGCTCGGGGTAGACCGGAAGTTCTTCAGAAATACGCCGAAAGTCAATAACAACGTGAATATTATTCAAATTTGACGTGTCTTTATTCAAATCCATAACATGGGCTAAGAAAGCTTGACATCCGCTTTTCAATAAACGAATAGCTTTTATGATTAGATATGATAAAGATTGATTTTAATGGTTTAGTTGTTTGAATTGCATAACAAAGTTGGTTAGAATATGAAAACTAACAACCTTACGAAAACAATCAATTTTGGTATGATGAGTAGTTAACCAATCAATCCCTAAAATCACATCAAAAGCAAGTATCTTTAAAGAGATAAGGTCAACAGTAAAGTAATGGTGCCAACTCAATCAAACAAGATTTATAAACAAAGGATGTGATGAAAAGTTTCTCCTAACGAGTTTCCACAGATAGTCAAAGTCTAATTTCTCCTGAGTCAAGTTTAAACGCTGAGCACAAGCAGAGAGATAAATGAATGGGTAGCACCCAGATCAAGTAAGGTATAAACTTCGCAAGAATTTATAAATAGCTTACCCGTGATCACCTCGTTGGTTCCTCGATTTTGACCAAATACAACAAACGCCTTCCCTAATCGCTGACTTTGACTTTTCTCTGACAGCTTTTGAGTCACCGTCCCTCAATAACTAGGTTTCGCTACCGCATAATCTCGAGCGCGATATGTCCTTCCTTTCCACAATTATAGCATACCTTGAACTCGTTGTGGGCGCTTGACCGATATGTCCTCTTTCCGTGATTTATAAAGATACGACCGGTGGTCGCTTCTCCTCCCTTAGAACCAGCTTGTCACCAAGACCGCTGCCTTCATATATGGTCGTTGTTAAATCTCCTTTTTTAAATCTCCTCCCGACTCGCTTCTTCTATTTTCACGGCCATGATTACCACCAGAGTGGTTACCATTTTTGTCCGTCTTCTTTTCTCCGCCGGTTATCATTATTCTCGCTGATCGCTATCTCTCGTACGATCCTCGGTTAGGTCCTCACCGAAACGCACTCGTATCTCGCCTAATAATTGAGCCTCATTTATAACATCCGAATAGAGAGAAAATTTATGAGAATGAGATATCGACGATGCCGGTTTCAAACCTCTAAGAAACATCCGCCATACGCTCTCATTCTCCACCAAATGAGGTGCAAACCTCGATAACTCGCAAACTTTTCCTCGCATCGAGACACCGCCATGTTGTTTTGCTCTAACTCATGAACTCCACTTCCTTCATATGACGAAAACACTTTCAGAAAGTATTTGTCATTAAATAGTTTCAAACGCTTCCCAAGACATACGCCGAAAAGTACCGGATGGGTACGCTTCACGCATCTCCCACCAAAGAGTCCGCCTCGCCACTTAACATAAAGGTGGCGAATGGAACCTTCGTTCCTCCGCATCCCAAGACATCGAATATCTTGTAATTTGTTTGACCCATGTTTCCGCCTATGATCGGATCTCGCTTTCCCTTAAATTCGTGGTCCCAACTTCTTTCGCTCAATCGTGACAACCCGTGAATTGCTATCATTTCTCCTCAGATACGCCCCAAAATTAGGTATACATCACCCATCTTGGGTCGCCACTTACATGGTACGTAATTTAAATACAACTTATTAACATAACTGCTGTGGTACAATACGATATAAACCGTGAGTTTAAATACAAATATCGCCTACTAGATATTATACAAACTCAAAAAAAAAGTCCTCATTACAATTATTATCACACTATTTCACGTAATAAAGAGGACTACTAATGCTATCTTCGTGACCATCACTGCTTCCCCGACTCGTCCCAAATTATATTCTCATTTCCTCAAGAGAATAAAGAAAGAAAGGGTGAGCTCAACTAGCCCAAGAAGAAATATTACGACTAAGATAATGCGTAATAAATTATCAATAGTCTTCAACAATGTTAAACCGATAAAATACAATAGACAACCAAGTTTAATCTGCAATGAATAATATGCAATCCATTAAAAGAGTCAAGTAGAAAATAAAGTCTACTATCTTTTAGGTTTTAAAAGGTTTTTCATCATCATATATATCGAGACTCAAATTTTAATAAATATTCCACATCATCGAATCACCCCGCACTACTACCCAAGGATATTCTTTAAGATCACGACCACAATTATTCATGCACTACACGCCAAGAATATTTGTGTATTCATTAATGGTCATGATCATGCCAACAATCGGCCCATCAATGCACTACTACCAATCGAGGATTTTTACCACATCATTTGTAACATTACTACCATGATTACAATCAATAGTCTCTCGTCATAATCATACCAAGTCCATCTATGCACTACAAAAGCCACGTATTTACTTTCAAAAATAATATAAACACGAGGATGATGACAATGATATAAGAATTCAATAAAACAAGTTCAAGAATTATTTTATCCAGAATTATTAACGCCCAAATTATCAACATGATATCGCTTTTGTAGAGTAAAATTCAAGAATGATCGTAAGAATATTTCCATGAAAAGATATCGATGAAACGCAAATATCAAGGATATTCCACTAATTTCATGGAGTATAGAAGTCAAAGTTTTAACCAACCGGGTATAATAAAGAATGGAATAACAAAAGAAATCACCATGCATGCGATAGACGCATGCATAAAAGTATTCAACAAAGTATTCCAATGTAATAATAAATAACTAACCAGTCCCATGAAAATTAATCACAGTGATGTTCCAATGTAATAATAAAGATGGAACCAGTGTCCTGTAAAACACACGTATGTGATATTCCAATGTAATAATAAAGATTTTAACCAGTCCTGTAAAACACATGCATGTGATGTTCCAATGTAATAATAATAAAGATTTTAACCAGTCCTGTAAAACACACGCATGTGATGTTCCAATGTATCAAATAATAAAGATTTTAACCAGTCCTCCTAAAACACATGCATGTGATGTTCCAATGTAATAATAGAAGAATGTCACCAAGTATAGGTAAACCACGATATACAAAGTTATTCCAATGTAATAATAAGCAATGGAATAACAACAGCTTCTTCTTCATGAATAAGAAAGAATAACACCCCTTACATTTGGTAGAGATTGAATATCGCAGTTAGCAGTAAGAATAAAATACTCTTCTTCTTTCTCTCTTATTCTCTATACTTTCTCTCTATAGCTTGAATGAATTCGTGAAAAATAATGAAGCCCTAGCCTCTATTTATAGAAGATTTCTAGCTTAGCACCGCCATGTGAAAAGGCAAGTGGCTCGACGAATCGGTGATGTGAAAAGAAAAGTGGTTCGACGCCAGAATGTGAAACGACAAGTGGTTCGACACCAGAATGTGAAACGACAAGTGGTTCGACGTCTTCAAGGTAATTACTATAAACGTAAATACTATCGATCGGTAAAATAATATACTATTCACAAGGTAATTACTATTCGACGGTAATTAATATATCGACGGTTGGTAATTACTATTCACAAGGGTAATTACTATCGACGGTAAGGTAATTACTATCGACGGGTAATTACTATTCACAAGGGTAATTACTATCGACGGGTAATTACTATCGACGAAGGTAAATACTATCGACGAAGAGACTTTTAGATGATGATTATATAGCCCCATAAAATAATCAAACTTACCACAAATCATTTTTTTTTTATCAACACATATTTAATCTTTCAACAATTATTAATCATTTATAACTCATCGCCTCAATTATTGATTTAATACTATAACATATTATACGATGATACCGCGACAATAATCAATCAATAATATAAGAGATATGATGCAAAGAATTATCGAAGCAATAATCGAGCATAAATGAAAGTGACTTCTCACGTAAGCATCAATAATCAATACCGCAGGCTACTATACAACCACGCCAGACATCGCATTTCTACCACCGGTAGTTCAACAGCTTTTAATCTGTAATACCTCCGCCGTTATTTTTATAAAATATTTTTTGTCGCTTTCAATCCGACAATAATTCCGCTGGGGGGTCCACCAATGATTGAGCCATTGTATTTAATATTCCCTAACAAAAAGAATATTCCCCACCAAACTAATATTTTATAACAACTTCGCATACTTTGCAAAAATTTATAAATATTACCCACAACTATAACATTATATCAAATTTATTCCATAATATTCAAAAATAATATTTATAGAAAAATTCATCTTTATTTATAAAAGTCAGGGTCTTACAACCTCCCTTCTTATGAAATTTCGCCTCTAAATTAGGGTACGACTGGTATGTCAAGAGGTAAGGATACCTTGATTTCATTTCGCATTCTAACTCCCAAGTCATTTCCTCAACATCGTGGTTCCTCCACAAAACTTCGATTTCGAGGTATAACCTCGAGCGTAGAATATGTTCCTTCTTATCCAAAATTTGAACAGAACCTCTTCATACGCCAAATCTTCCGCTATTTCGTCCTGCTTTCTAACTCAATAATATGGTTCGGTCTTTCACATATTTACGTAATATAGATATGTGAAAACGCTATGAACACGAGACATATTTCAAGCAGAAAGCGAGTCTATAGCCACGCCCTACTCGATCGAGGATTAAAATGGACCGATGAATCGAGGATTAAGTTTTCCTCTTTTTCCAAATCTTGTAACTCCTTTCCATGGAGCAACTTTAACAACACACGATCTCCTATATCGAATTCCACGCCCTTTCATGAAGATCAAGATAACTCTTTTGTCGATTTTGTGAGGTTTTTATACGCTGCTTTGATCGTTTCAATCTTTTCCGTAGTCATACGCATCAACTCCGGCCCCAACAACGCTTGCTTCACCCACCTCATCCCAAAGATACCGAGAACGACACTTTCTTCCATACAACGCTCGAATGGAGCCATGCCAATACTTGCTTGATAACCGTTGTTGTAGGAAAACTCCACCAATGGTAAGAACTTGTCCCAACTCCCTTGAAATCAAGGACACAGTAGTCTTAATAGATCTTCAAGAGTTTGAATAGTCCTCTCCGATCGTCCGTCTGTCTCGAGGATGATATGCCGAGCTAAATCGTAAGTCTGCGCTCATAGCTTTTTGCAACCAACCCAAAATCGTGAAGTGAATCTTCGGTCTCGATCGTAAACTATGGATACCGCATAGATACCATGCAGCCTTACAATCTCGCTTATGTACATACGAAAGCAAGACGCTCAAGTGTATAAGTTTCTCAGATTTGAAGAAATGAGCGACTTGGTCAATCTATCAACAATGACCCAAATCGCATCAACGCCTTGAGAAACCTTAGAAGACCCAGAATCGAAATCCATGGTAATGTGCTCCCACTTCCATTCTCGAATTTCAAGTGGTTGCAATGGACCTTTTGGTACTTGATGCTCCGCTTAACTCGCTGACAAGTTAGACACCTCGAGATAAACAAATATTATCTCTCTCTTCATATTGCTCCACCAAAATGTACGACGAATATCATGATACATTTTGGTACTCCTGTGATGGATTGCAAATGGTGTGTCAGTGCGCCCATCATGATATTATACTTTTAAATCGTGGTCGTTAGAACACAAAGTCCGAGTCGACTCAAGTATTCCTTCTTCATCGATTCTCGCTTCCTGATATAGACCTTCTTCGCACTTTCTTCCTCATATACGCATCACCCGTGTCCGTAGCTCGAGCAAATTTTAACTTTATCGATTAAAGTCTGCTCTACTCAGATACTCGCTTATCATCACACGCGCCCCTCGAGTCTTTAACTCTATCTCCATCCTTTGCAAGTCACACAAAATGGGCCTTTATACGACAATATCGCACTCAGATTTCAGCATATGATTTTCTACTCAATGCGCCACCACCACGCTCGCTTTTCCAGATGGTATCGATGGTACGATCATAATCTTTCAATAGCTCAAGCCAACGCCGTTGTCGCATGTCGAGTTCCTTTTGAGTGAAGAAATATTTGAGGCTTTTTATGATCCGTAAAGATCTCCACTTTCTCCCCATACAAGTAATGCCTCCAAATTTTAAGTGTAAAGATAACAAATGCTAACTCTAGATCACGAGTAGGATAATTCCTCTCATATTCTTTGAGTTGTCGCGAGGCATAGGCTATAACTTTTCCATGTCAGCATAAGAACACATCCCAACCCTTTCGCCCAAGCATCATCAGAGATGACAAATCCTCCGAGCCGATGGTATCACGTAACAAAATAAAATAAGTCTCCTCGAAGTTCTTGAAAACTCTTCTCACATTCTTCGCCCCAACCGAACTTTCAGATCTTTCCGAGTCACCGAAATAATGGAGTAGCGATTCGAGAAAATCCTTCCACGAATCTCCGATAATAACCAAATTAAACCGAGAAAGCTACGATTTTGGCCATCGATTTAGGTTTCCCACTTTTGAATAGCTTCAATCTTTGCCGGTCAATGATATTCCACGACTTGATACCACGCGCCCAAGGAATGCTACTTCTTCAAGCCGTAACTCACATTTCTTCAACTCGCATAAAGCTTATATTCACGGCTTTTGAGTGTCACCTCAAGTGTTGCTTCATGATCTTCACGGCTTTTGAATAAATAAGGATGTCATCAATAAAGACGACCACAAAGTGATCTAAATATTCCTCAATACTTTGGCTCATCATATCCATGAAGGCAAAGAGAGCATTAGTCAATCCAAAGGACACGACTAGAATTCATAATGCCCGCATCGAAGTTCCGAAAGCCGCCTTTCGAATGTCACGGCTCTAATCTTCAATCGGTGATATCCTAACGAAGATCAATCTTTGAAAAGAATTTGCTCTTTGCAATCGGGTCAAACAGTCATCAATACGCGGCAATGGATACCTATTTTTGATGGTGACATGATTCAACTCCCGATAATCAATACAAAGTCGATACTCCCATCTTTCTTCTTCACGAATAGTAATGTGAGCACCCCAAGGAGAAGTACTAGACGAATAAAGCCAATGTCTAACAATTCCTCGCAGCTGGGTCTTTAACTCCAAGTTCAATAGAGCTATTCGACATGGGCTTTGGAAATAGGTTTTGTACCGTGTTCAAGGTCGATACAAAATTCAATTTCACGCCTGGGGTAGGCCAGAAGTTCTTCTGGGAATACGCCAGAAATTTATTAACAATAGAAAATATCGCTCAAAACCGACGATTTTTTGTTTAAATCAGCGATACGAGCTAAGAAAGCTTTGACATCCGCTTTTCAATAAACGAATAGCTTTTATGGCTTGAGATGACCGTGATTGATTTTAATGGTTTGGTCGTTTGAATTCGCATAATAGGTTGATTAGAATATGAAAGCTAACAACCTTACGAAAAACAATCAATTTTTGTATGATAAGTAGTTAACCAATCAATCCCTTAATCACGCCAAATGCAAGTATTTTTAATGAAATAAGATCGACAGTAATGTGAGGGTACCGATTTGAACCAAACAAGACTTATAAACAAAGGATGTAATGAAGGTTTCTCCCAACTGAGTTTCCACAGATAAGTCAAAGTCTAATTTCTCCTGAGTCAAATTTAATCGATGAGCGCAAGTAGAGAAATAAAAGAATGGGTAGAACCCAGATCAAATAAAGTATGACTTCATTAGAGTTTATGATAAGCTTACCCGTGATGACCTCATTCTATTTCTCGCTTTTTTGGGAGGTCACAACAAACGCCTCCTCAGACTACCGGCTTTTGAATTTTCTCGACGGCCTTTGTGCTTCCATCCTAGTCAATTTGTCTTCAGAAACGACAAAATCGAGCTAAGTGACCTTCTCTTCCACAATTATAACACGCTTTGACTACATGACGACGCAGCTTTGATCGATGTGTCCTCTCCTCCGCATTTGAAGCATACGATAGTGGTCTTTCTCCTTCCTTAACAACGGGTGCCGGTGCCGACGCCTTTTCCATCATCATTGAATCTCCTTTTTCGAAATGTCCATTCTATTGTTTTGGCCCCGATTACCACCGGCGTGGTTACCATATCCGCCCGCTGATTCCTCCACGCTTGTTGTCACCGCTCACGACTACTCTCTCGCCGGTATTATAATTTTGCCGGCGCTTCTTTTTAGTCATGACTCACTCATTATCGCTCCCCACTAATCGAGCCCTATTTACAACATCCAATACAAACACGCTTTATGAGAAATAAGATGTCGACGATTCCCGCTTCAAACCTCTTAAAAACATTCGCGCCATTCTCTCTTCATTATCCACCAAGTGGGACGAAACCGTGATAACTCCGCAAATTTTGCCTCGATCATGACACTGGCCATATTGTTTTGTTCCAACTTGATAAACTCCACCTCCTTCATGTGGCGCAATACTTTCAGAAAGTATTTGTCGCTGAATGCCTCCCCGAACTTCTCCCAAGATATCTTCAAGACAAAGAAGTCGAGTACGCTTTTACCGATTCCCACCAAGAATCCGCCTCCGCAAGAACATAAAGGCGGCAAGAAGGGAACTTTTGCTTCTCTGAGCATCCCAAGACATCAAATATCTTGTAATCATTTATCCATGCTTCCGCCAAGTGGTTTTGCTCCCTTAAACTCCGGTGGTCCCAGCCTTGAATTGTTTAATGCGTGACCGCCGAGAGTTTTCCGTGTTTCCACCCCACGCTTTTGATGTGAGTCGCCTCGCATCATTGCTTGCAGATAAATCGCATAAAGCCTCCTAACATTCGATCATTCATCATTTGGTCAAGGTTGTTGTTTGCATGAGGATTGTCGCCTTCCCGATGCACATTATCCTCGATTATCGATATGCTGGTGAATCAACGATCGCTCATGCTCCATCATATTCTCAACATTCTCGATGTCATTTTCAGACATCGCCACAAAACAAAAGGTTAATCGACATGTAACAAATTATCCCTATCTTCCTCCAACCAATAAAATAAAGACATAAACTTAGGTAGTCATACTAACAAGGTATTCCCCTCTCCCTCCTAGTACTATTCTCACATCTTAGCCAGGATCATATCCCTAAGCTCGATACTAACCGTGACGCCCCAAAATTAGGTATACATCACCCATCTTGGGTCGCCACTTACATGGTACGTAATTTAAATACAACTTATTAACATAACTGTCGTGGTACAATACGACATAAACCGTGAGTTTAAATACAAATATCGCTCACTACATATTATACATAAAACTCAAAAGGAGTCCTCATTACAATTATTATCACACTATTTCACGTAATAAAATGAGGACTACTAATGCTATCTTCGTGACCATCACTGCTTCCCCGACTCGTCCCCAAATTATATTCTCATTTCCTCAAGAGAATAAAGAAAGAAAGGGTGAGCTCAACTAGCCCAAGAAGAAATATTACGACTAAGATAATGCGTAATAAATTATCAATAGTCTTCAACAATGTTAAACCGATAAAATACAATAGACAACCAGTTTAACTCACAATGAATATGCAATCCATTAAAAGAGTCAAGTAGAAAATAAAGTCTACTATCTTTTAGGTTTTAAAAGGTTTTTCATCATCATATATAATGAGACTCACTTTTAATAAATATTCCACATCATCGAATCACCCCGCACTACTACCAAGGATATTCTTTAAGATCACGACCACAATTATTCACGCACTACGCCAAGAATATTTGTGGTATTCATTAATGGTCATGATCATGCCAACAATCGTCCATCAATGCACTACTACCAATCGAGGATTTTTACCACATCATTTGTAACATTACTACCCATGATTACAATCGAATAGTCTCGTCATAATCATACCAAGTCCATCTATGCACTACAAAAGCCACGTATGACTTTCAAAAAAATATAAACATGAGGATGATGACAATGATATAAGAATTCAATAAAACAAGTTCAAGAATTATTTTATCCAGAATTATTAACGCCCAAATTATCAACACGATATCGCTTTAGAGAGTAAAATTCAAGAATGATCGTAAGAATATTTCATGAAAAGATATCGATGAAACGCAAATATCAAGGATATTCCACTAATTTCATGGAGTATAGAAGTCAAAGTTTTAACCAACCGGTATAATAAAAGAATGGAATAACAAAAGAAATCACCATGCATGCGATAGATCAAGACATGCATGTGTTATTCCAATGTAATAATAAAAATCTAACCAAAGTCGTGAAATTCACAATCGGCTGTGATGTTCCAATGTAATAATAAAGATGGAACTGCATCCTAAAAACACATGTATAGATATTCCAATGTAATAAATAAAGATTTTAACCAGTCCTGTAAAAACACATGCATGTGATGTTCCAATGTATAATAATAAAGATTTTAACCAGTCCTGTAAAACACACGCATGTGATGTTCCAATGTAATAATAATAAAGATTTTAACCAGTCCTGTAAAACACACATGCATGTGTGATGTTCCAATGTAATAATAAGAAGAATGTCACCAAGTATAGGTAAACCACGATACAAAAGTTTATTCCAATGTAATAATAAGCAATGGAATAACAACAGCTTCTCTTCATGAATAAGAAAGAATAACACCCCTTACTTTGGTAGAGATTGAATATCGCAAAGAAGTAGTAAGAATAAAATACTCTTCTTTCTTTCTCTTATTCTATACTTTCTCTCTCTATAGCTTGAATGAATTCGTGAAAAATAATGAAGCCCTAGGCCTCTATTTATAGAAGATTTCTAGCTTAAGACCGCCGTGTGAAAAGGCAAGTGGCTCGACGACCGTGATGTGAAAAGAAAAGTGGTTCGACGCCTCAGAATGTGAAACGACAAGTGGTTCGACGCTCAGAATGTGAAACGACAAGTGGTTCGACGTCGAATGGTTCGACGTTCGTAAAGGTAATTACTATTAACGACAGGTAAATACTATTCACGAAGGTAAATTCACAAGGGGTAATTACAATAATTACTATCGACGAAGGTAATTACTATCGACGAAGGTAATTACTATCGACAAAGGTAATTACTATCGACGAAGGTAATTACTATCGACGAAGGTAATTACTATCGACGAGTTAAATTACTATCGACGAAATAATACTATCGACGAAGAGACTCTCAGATGACGACATATACGAGCCCCCATAAAATAATCAAAAATTACCACAAATCATTTTATTTTTAATCAACACATATTTAATCTTTCAACAATTATTAATCATTTATAACTTGTCGCCTCAATTATTGATTTAATACTATAACATATTATACGTATGATACTCGCGACAATAATCAATCAATAATATAAGAGATATGATGCAAAGAATTATCAGAAGTAATAATCGAGCATAATGAAAGTGACTTCACGTAAGCATCAAATAATCAATACCGCAGCTACTATGCAACCACGCCAGACATCGCATTTCTTTACCAACGGTAGTTCAACAGCTTTTAACTGCAGAATACCTCCGCCGTTATTTTTATAAAATATTTTTGTCGCTTTCAATCCGATAATAATTCCGCTGTGGGGTCCACCAATGATTGAGCCATCAGTATTTAATATTCCCTAACAAAAAGAATATTCCCCACCAAACGTAATATTTTATAACAACTCAGCATACTTTGCAAAATTTATAAATATTACCCACAACTATAACATTATATCAAATTTATTCCATAATATTCAAAATAATATTTATAGAAAAATTCATCTTTATTTATAAAA
>CM035170.1:66325638-66427478 GCA_020205615.1 Panax quinquefolius | reverse complement strand
TTCTTCCTTCACTTTTGTTCTTCAATTCAACGACCACCTCGATCAATTGTTCTTTTTCTCCTTCGGTCTGTACTAGTTTCTCCTCAGCATTTGTAAGTCGTTCCTCACGATCCTGGATCTCACCGTCTTTTTGTGTCATTGCAGTCTTTTGTTCAGCTACTATCTCCTGCAACTCCTCAACTGTATCCTGAAGTTCCACGTTACGGTCGTAGACTTCATCGTATATACGACTGACCCATCATCGAGGTTAATGGAGTCTCCTCCTCCTCGTCGTTATCCTCATCCTCCCGTGGGCAACTCAACGGGATCCTCCTCGTCTGCCTCTCCAACGTCATCCTCATCTTCAACTACTACGACCAACTGGTCGACTCCCGTGGCGATGGTTGTTCCCAAACTACCTGAATGTCGCGAGGCTCCTCCTCAATAGGCATTTGAGGTCCCTCCTCCCTAGCCTGACTGGATTCTCCGACATTAGTCATCCCGACAACAAAGTTTTAAAGTTTTAATTATTAATCATTACTACTCGACACTCGTGAGTACATAAACTATAAACACATTGTACACATAAGTGTTTTATTACTTCTTCCTTAAAACTCGATAAGAGTTATCTCCACTATCTTTTCAAAGGTTACTTCCTAAGGCTTTTCCCCCCACCTAAGGTTCATAACCTAAAGCTTTGATACCAACTTGTGACACCCCCAAATCCACGGTACTTTCATTTCCTCAAGATTTGGTGTTCACTTAATCAAAACATTCATTTCTAACTACCCAATCATAATAAATCTAAATAATAAAAACATGCCCATACAGGATTAAACTTAAATAAAAATATCCCAAGTTATCTAACCATTAATTACAATAATTCAAATGCAGAAATTAAATTATTACATCATTCAAAAGTCTATAACGATAAAATAAAATTACAAGTCTTCATCACTTGTACATTTTTCCCTTTTTTTTGCTAGTGGTCGGTTCATTAACCTTCTCAACCTTAGCTGCAATAAGTATATAATATGCAAGAGTGAGCAAACAAGGCTCACTTGAAATAAGAATAAATACTTTACAACATTACAACCTTTGACAGAAATAGGTTCAATAGAACTGAATGATAGTTTCTATTAACATTTTAAACATACTACTGAGGGTCTAATGACCACGAATCATGTCCACAGTTATAAGTAATCTTTCAACATTAACTTTAATTAAATTATAAGACTATAAGGACTCCACGCATTTTTAAGGGGATCAACCCTTCGTATAACAATGTATTGTACAACCATTTCAACGCTAAGCGTAAACCTCTAATAAAAGAGTTGTTCATCTCAGTATTTAGAATACAAGTCCGCACCAAATTAAGTTTGGTTTGGATACATTACAAGGTAATTTAGAATTCAACGGTCATCAACTAAGGATTAGTTGAATACAAAAGAAATAACTATATGATATGGAATAATCATAACTGAATTGATATTTGTAAATTAACATCATGCTTTAGGAATAATCTAATAGCATAAACATTGAATAACCATATCATAATTTGCTTTGAACAATATTAAGTCAAAGTTTATTGAGAATTGGATACCAAGCATGCATAATGAATAGTAATTTGAACGATAAAGTTATTCAACACTAGAATATTAGAATATAGTGATTTGCATGCTAAAAAATAAGTTACATATTAAAGAAACTTGCTCAATACTAAATATACGATTTAGAATACTTGTATCCTTATGAACAATTAGATACAAGAGCTTTCTCAAAAATAAACCATCTAGCTCTACGAAAATGTAGAGTTAGCCACTTGTGTAATTGCAATTGAATTAAAAACAATAATGTACTCAACGAAATTAAACTCGCACAATGATGTTTTTGAGTTAGAGAACTTGCCTTTAGCACAAGCTAACCCTTACCACTTGAATCTCAATACCCTATATATATGTCATCATGACATAATTAGTCATTACCAACCTTTATATCTATATAAACAAATATATACATCATGTAGGTTAAATTATCAATTCACATAATCAAACTATGTTAATACTAGTTAACCCTTGATAACATGCTCATTCATAGTTTAATACTACTAAAATCATCATTTAACAGTCCTATTATTAACACAACATTTATTTTCAAAATTTGTGTAATAAACTAAAACTGTCAGACCATTCTGCTTTAGCTAATTGTTCATGGTACCACCGCTTTACATTGGTTGGTCATACATGCTGAACAATGAGCTAACGATTAGCTTACGGTGGCAGCACCGGCAAGGTATGCGGCAAAAACTAACTAAACTATTTGGTAAGAAATATGCACCAAATTCGAATCTGCGACCAAGCTCGTGAAACAACATGAACAAAAAAGCCAAATTGGGCCTACTGAGCTCCAATCTAACAAGCTAACTAACAAGTAATTAATACAGAGACTTCATGTAAACATATTGCAAAGACTCCTAACAAGATTCTACCCATAAAATAACATAAACATCAAATTTACAACACCTAATTTCAATGTTTTTGGCAAAAACTCCATTTTTTTTGACATTTTTAATGAAAATCAACACTGTGATTTTGTTTTTCAATCAAAACAATAAATTCAAAATACCATAGTTATGATTATACATACTCTATCAAATTCAATAGTCAATATATCAATTTAACAACTAATTTACCTTAATTTCATTTTAAACTAAGCCCATTACATATATTTTCATATAAACACCGTAATATGGTTTTCTTCACAAATTACATACATATACGACTTAACTTCTATAATCATATATAAACTCATGAAACAACCTTTTACAAACAATTATCATACAAAGTTATATATATATATATATATATATATATATATATATATATATATATCAACAATTCATTTTTTTAAAATTATTTTACAGACTGTTTGGAAGAGGAAAAACTAAACTTTAAAATAAAATAAGAGGATTAATATCCTACCTTTGATTTAAGAAGATGATGGCTATCCTTTTGATTATCGCTTCTTTTCCCCAATTCCTTTCTCAAAACCTCATTAGAAATCACTCACTTTATCTCTAGAGTTTTCAATTTTCTCTCATATTCTTCTTCTTCTTCTCCCTTTCTTCAACTTAGTCTTTCTTTTCTATTCTAACATACGTGGAATAATATAACGATATATAGTAATAATATATATTAATGATATAATATAAATATAGATATAACTTATATCGCTTATGTTTTATTTGAAAATCAAAAGCCATAATGCTTGTTTGGCTAACAAGTAAAATATAATCAATCAATCCTTATGCCTTGCTTGGAAAAACACATTAGGATAAAGACTTAATAGACATTAGGCCTTGTTTGGCAAAAAGCTAATTAAACTCCTTTAATTTATTTTAATAACTACTTTATAGCAATATTATTTGTCATACTTCTAATAAATTAAATAATCAATTTAATCAATTCAAATGTTAATCTATTAAATTACTTTAACACATAAATCATTCTCACATAATTATAATTTTCTTTGTAATTATAAATTTATTTAACCAACTAACACCTTATTTTAATTACAAATTCTAATTAAAATATTATAATTCATTTGATCACTATTAGCTCTCTAACTTAATTATTAAATTAAATAAGTATATAATCTCATAATAATTAATTTTCTTAGCTCCTTAATTATTTATTCAACAAATAATTAACTAAACCACATCAACTCAAATTGAACAATTATTTATTCAACAATAAACATATCCATTAAAAACTTATATACATCAATAAATATTTATATTTAATATTTAATTATTTATTCAATAAATAATTAACTAAACCACATCAACTCAAATTGAACAATTATTTATTCAACAAATAATCATATTGTAAGACCCCAACTTATTATAAATAAAATTGAATTTCCTTTATTTATTATTTTGAAATAGTAAGAGTTAATTTGATTAATGTGGTTAGTTATGGGTAAAAATCTTAAATATTTCAAATAAGCAAGTGGTTATAAAATATTCATTTTTATCTGAGAATATTCGTTTGGTCGTGGAATATTCTTCGCAGTGGAAATATTCGCAATGCGGCGACACTGACAAACCTTTTGTGGGGCCCCATAACTTGAAAGCGATTCGATGAAGTAAATGACAAGTATAAGTTGTTTATAAATAACGGCGTAGTTATTACGAATTAACAACGTTGGAATACCCGGTGGTTAAAAACAACGAATGTCGCGTTGTTGACAAGATGACATACATATTGCACCAATTATTGATTCTTACGTAAGAAGGCACTATTCAATAATTGTTACGAATTCTTATTCAATATTTTATTTTATTGATTCAATAATTGCTACGTTGATATTTTATATTACATTGTTTTTGATAATTGTCACTACTGCGTATTTTCCATTATCGAAGCAATAATTCATATTATCTCGAATAATATTATTAGATAGCATTATTGGCAATGTCTAGAAAGTTACATCCAGGAGAGGTTTGGTCACCTAATTGCACGCCAAAGAAGAAGAGATCCTTATTGGAAAGCCCCTCTTCTCCTGAACGACACGGGTTGCAAGATTGTGATTCTATAATATTATTTGTGAATAATTAATTATTGATTTATATGATGAGGAAAATATTGATTTTATGTGGATATAGATGGAGAAAATTTTTAAAGTGACAATTGTTAAAAATTGATATTTTATCTTTTCCGATAAAATAATATTTTATTATATTATTATAATATAATAATGATGATATTTTACAATGAATGTGGGATATATGAGTATATGAGGAGGAAGAGTATTTTTGTTGCAAAAAGTTGTTTAACACATGTTTTGTGTGTTTGGTGGACCCCATTTCTTGATCGAAATTTGATTATAAACACAAAAAATCATCCGTATATGGATTTCTATCCAATTTTGGTTTAGAATTTGGAAAAACTTTCTTCTGCAAAGTTGTAGAGAATTGAATTTCCTATAAAAAGTCGCGAGATTCGAATTTTCTAATAAAAGGGCTATTTGTTATGAATTATTGAAGTTCCGAAATAATTGATTTTTGGGAGTTTTAGTTAATTATTTTGAGAAAAACGTTTTTTGTGCAATTAGTGGGCTCGTTTGTGGATTTCGAATTAATTTTGTTTGAAATCGCCTGGTTTGTGGATTTTGGTCAATTTCTGTTTGAAATTTGGAAAAATTTTCTTCTACAAAGTTGTAGAGAATGGAATTTCCTATGGAAAATGTGACGCCCCCAAAATAGGTATACATCACCTATTTTGAGTTGTCAATACATGGTATGTAAACAACTACAACTTTATTATTAGAACAATAAAACATGAGAGTTTGAATACAAATATTATCTTCTGCATAATATCTATACTCAAATAAATCCTCATCATATTTATTGATACATTATTTTAAAAAAATGGTGAGGACTACTAAACAATCCTTTCTAAAACCTTCATTCCATACTCCCTAATTTCATCGCATTTATATTCTCGCCTCCGAGAAGAAAAATGGAACAAAAAGGAAAGGGTGAGCTCAACTAGCCCAAGAAAGAATATTATGACTAAGATAATATACAACAAATTACCGTTAGTCTTCAACAGGAAAAAAATCTAATAGAATCTGAATAGACAATAAATTTTAAATCAATATTCGCAATGAAATAATAATTCATTAGAAGAGTTAAGTAGAGAATGCAAACTACTATCTTCTATTATGAATTTAAAAGTTCATCGTCTATCTTTTATCCTGTAACATCAATCAATATACATCTAGAATCAAATATTCATCTTTGCACTACAGAGGCCAAAGATATTCATCGATTGGTCATGTTCATCTAAACACCTGCTCATCTTTTTCTGACCCAAAGATATTCTTCAGAAATCATTCATCTTTGCACTACAGGCCAAAGATATTCAATAATATCATCATTTAAGACTGAGGATGATGAAAAATATTTTTTTTTAAAGAAACGAATCCAGTGAAACAAAATGACAAGGATTAAGGATTAAGGATTCGTACTTTGTTTTATCCATGTTCAAAAATACCTCAAAAATAATCATAGTGGTGTAAAATTCAAGAATGATCAAAACATGGATACAATCAAAGCTAGTATCCAGAATAGATATTTTGGACAAAAAGAAGAAATTTTATTTTTCAAATTGAATAGTCTTGGTATACGTGAATAGTCATACGTGAATAGTAACTCAACACCAAAAGATAGAAATTTCCCAAAAAAATCTTCACGCTTCATATGAATAGTACTCGTGAATAGTAACTCGTGAATAGTAACTCATGAATAGTAACTCGTGAATAGTAACTCATGAATAGTAACCCCGACATGAAAAAGTTCCAAATTTGATAAAAGTTCCAACTAATATTTCAAAGATAATGATATTGAAGAAATAATATCATTTGAGAAGAAAATAACATCCTTACATCGAAAGATTAGTACTTCTAAATTGAATAAATATATAGTCTTTGAAGGAACTTGCACCGCCTAACAATACTCAAAGTATACTCACAAGAATACGCTCAATATATCGAGAGAGAAATAGAGAAACTTCGGTTTTACGGTGTGTTTTCAATTCTAACCTAAGCACCTATTTATAGGAAAATGCTTAGAACACCAAAGCGAAAATTGAATATAATATTAATATATTTTCACATTTTCTTTAGCCCACCTTAGACAACTGATCTCAGCCCATTTGAATCACATGTGAGGCCAACTTAGTTGCAAAAACGTTTTCTCAAAATAATTAACTAAAACTCCCAAAATTAATTATTTGAACTTGAACTTCAATAATTCATAATAAATAGCCATTTCATTAGAAAATTTGAATCTCGCGAGTGTTTATAGGAAATTCAATTCTCTACAACGTTGCGAAGAAAGTTTTTCAAATTCCAAATAGAAATTGGCCAATGAAATCCACAAATCAGCAATTTTACATTTATAATCAAATTTCTATCAATAATTGTGTCCACCAACACACAAAACATGTGTTAAAAATTTAATGCCACAAAAATACTCTTCCTCCTCATATACTCATATATCCCACATTCATTGTAAAAATATCATCGTTAATATATTATTAAAATAATATATTTAAATGAATTATTTTATCGTAAAAGATAAAATATTAATTTTCAACAATTGTCACATTAAAATTTTCTCCATCTATATCCTCATAAAATAAATATTTTCCTCATCATATAAATCAATAATTAATTATTCATAAATAATATTACAGAATCACATTATTGAACAAACGAGGCGGTTCCTGAAAGAGGGGCTTTCCAATAAGAATTTCTTCATCTTGGCGCACAATTAGGTGACCAAACCTCTCCTTAGATGAACTTTCTAGACATTGCCAATAATGTTATCTAATAATATTATTCAGATAATATAAATTATTGCTTCGATAATGAAAAATCGTGTAATAACATTTATTGAAAACAAAGAATATAAAATATCAACGCGATAATTATTAACTCAATAAAATCTTTGAGCGATTAATTACAGTAACCATTATTGAGTAGTGTCTTCTTACGTAAGAATTAATAATTGGTGCAATACGGTGTGCTACTTATGTTTTAACCACCGATTATTTTAACAATATAATTGAGAATAACTACGCCGTTATTTTTAAAACCACTTATATTTGTCGTTTTCTTCATCCAATCGCTTTCATGGGGCCCATACATGGTCGCGCCGATTGCATTTAATATTCCCCGATAAATGCATTTAATATTCCACGACCAAACGAATATTCCCAAACAACAATGAATATTTTATAACCACTTGCTTATTTTGAAGTATTTGCGTATTTTACCCCTAACTATCCACATTAATCAAATCAACCTTACTATTTTAAAATAATAAATAGAAAAAATTAAATTTCATTAATAATAAGTTGGGGTCTTACAGAAAAGACATGAGTTTTGAATTTTTTTTGATAAAAGGGCTATTTATTAAGAATTATTAAAGTTCCAAAATTTCGGAATAATTGATTTTTGGAAGTTTTAATTGTTTTAATTATCAAAAGCGTTTTTGGTGAGTTGGCAGATGTGTGGCTGATGTTTTGGATTAGTGGAGGTGTGCGTAGGAAATTATAATATATATTAATATTATATTAAATTTTCTGCTTTGGTGTTCTAAGCAATTTTCTATAAATAGGGTGCTTAGGTTAGAATTGAAAATCACACCAGAAACTGAAGTTTTCTCTCTTTTTCTCTCGATATATTGAGCATATTCTTGTGAGTATTTTAATACTTTGAGTGTTGCTATACGGTGCAAGTTCAATTCATAGCCTATATCCGGTGTTTTAACTAGAAGTACTGTCTTTACAAGGTAAGGGATATTATATTCTTCTTAAATGATATTATTTTCTTCAATATCATTATGCCAAAATAATGGTTTAAACTTTTTATCAAATTTAGAACTTTTTATGTCGGGGTTACTATTCACGTATACGGCACTATTCACGAATACGACACTATTCACCGAAAAATAAAATTTTCTTCTTTTTGTCCAAAATATCTATTATTGATAATAGCTTTAATTTTATCCATGTTTTGATCATTCTTGAATTTTACTCCATTATGTTTATTTATGAGTTATTTTTGATACATGGAATAAATTAAAATCTGAATCCTTAATATTTATTCTTTTGTTTCACTGGATTCGTTTTCTTTAAAATATTTTTCATCATCCTCAGTCCTAAATGATGATATTACTGAATATCTTTGGCATGTAGTGCAAAGATGAATGATTTTCTGATGAATATCTTTGGCCCGTAGTGCAAAGATGAACAGATGTTTAGATGAACATGACCAACTGATGAATATCTTTAGCCTGTAGTGCAAAGATGAATATTTAATTCCAGATATATATTGATTGATGTTACATGGATAAAATATCGACGATGAACTTTTAAATTCATATATAGAAGATAGTAGTTTGCATTCTCTACTTAACTCTTCTAATGAATTATTATTTCCGCTGCGAATATTGATTTAAAACTTGTTGTCTATTGTATTCTATTAGATTTTTCCTGTTGAAGACTAACGATAATTTGTTTTATTTTATCTTAGTCATAATGTTCTTCACTGGGCTAGTTGAGCTCACCCTTTTCCTTGTTGTTCCATTTTTCTTCTCAGGAGGCGAGAATGTAGCGAGTACTAGTCGAGGTGTGGAATGATGGTTCTAGAAGTGGTTCTAGAAAGTCGTTTTAGTAGTCCTCACCATTTTTGTAAAATAATGTATCAATAATTATAATGAGGACTTATTTGAGTGTGGATATTGTCTAGATGACAATATTTATATTTAAACTCACAGTTTTTATGTTGTATTAATAAAGTTGTAGTTGTATCTGTACCATGTATTTTGACGACTCAGAATGGGTGTTGTATACCTATTTTGGGGGCGTCACACATATCCATTGAAGACTTATATAAATCAATAAATATTTAATATTATAATTTGAAATTCTGGAATGTTACATCATTCCCTCCTTACAAGAATTCTGTCCTCAGAATCACCACTCAAAGAAGTCATTCGTTACATTCTTCCCTACTTACAAAGATTCTGTCCCCAGAATCGAAGACACAGATTAAACAAATAACTCAGGGTACTCTTTCAATATTTTCTCTTCGAGTTCCCACGTAGCTTCTTCAGTGTTGTGGTTCCTCCATATAACCTTCATAGAAGGTATCACTTTATTCCTGAGCACTTGTTCTTTCCTGTCGACTATCTGGATAGGAACCTCTTCATAAGACAAATCTTTCTCGAACTGCAACGGTTCGTACTCGATCACATGTTTGTAGTCGGGTTTATATGGTCGTAACACCGAAATGTGAAAAACATTATGAATGTTTTCCAACTCTGGAGGTAGAGCTACCTCATAAGCCACTTCTCCCACTCTTCGCAGCACTTCAAAGGGTCCAATAAACCTCGGGCTTAGCTTTCCCTTTTTACCGAAATGAATTTTCCCCTTCCAAGGAGAAACTTTTAGGAATACATAACTTCCTACGTCAAATGCACGATCTTACCTGTGTTGATCAATATACTTCTCCTGTCGGTCTTGAGCAGCTACCAATCTTGTCCTGATGAGTTTGATAACGTCAGCAGTTTGTTGCACTAGTTCTAGTCCTAGCAGTTGACGTTCACCGAGTTTATCCCAGCACAGTGGAGTTCTGCACTTTCTGCCATACAATGCCTCGTAAGGTGGCATGCCGATGCTCACGTGGTAACTGTTGTTGTAAGAAAATTCCACCAACGGTAAATGTTCTTCCCAGCTTCCTTTAAAGTCCATGACACATGCTCTTAGCATATCTTCCAATGTCTGAATTGTTCGTTTGCTTTGGCCATCTGTTTGTGGATGATAAGCCGTACTCATTCACAACTGTGTCCCCATGCATTCTTGTAGTCTCTTCCAAAAATTTGACGTGAATCGCGGATCTCTATCGGACACAATTGATACTGGCACTCCGTGCCTCTAAACGATCTCTTTAATGTACAATCTTGCCAACTGATCAAGATTGAATCTAATCTTTATTGGTAGAAAGTGCACTGATTTCGTTTGTTTATCCACTATCACCCAAATCGTATCGCATCCTCTTTGAGTAGTTGGAAGACCCACCACAAAATCCATCGTGATGTGTTCCCACTTCCATTCTAGTATTTCCAACGGTTGAAGTAATCCGCTGGGTCTTTGATGTTCGGCTTTTACTCTTTAACATGTCAAGCATTTCGCTACGCATTCTACAACGTCCCTTTTCATATTCGGCAACCAAAAATGTAAACAAGCAAATCTTGATACATTTTCGCTGCTTCTGGATGAATTGAATATCTTGAGCTATGAGCTTGATCAAAATTTCTTCTTTCACTCGGTGTTCTTGGAACCTAGATTCTTCCCTCAAACCGTAGTAGTCCTTCGGTATCGATCTTGTATTTTACATCACTACCCTCAATCAGATTCTCTTTGATTTTCCCACACTCTTCATCTTGTAGTTGAGCATCCTTCACTTTGTCCACTAAAGTTGGACCGGCTTTTATCTGGAATAGTTGTTCATCAGATTCTTTTGGAAATTTGATTTCTAACTCCAGTTTTGTCATTGCTGAAATGAGCTCCTCCTGAGTTGTTATCAGCATCAACTTTTCCCGACCTTTCCTGCTTAAAGCATCTGCAACCACATTCGCTTTGCCCGGATGATAAAAGATCTCACAATCGTAATCTTTTATCAATTCCATCCACCTTCTTTGACGCATGTTCAAATCCTTCTAAGTGAAAATATACTTCAGACTTTTGTGGTCTGTGTAGATCTCACATTTCTCTCCATAAAGATAGTGTCTCCATATCTTCAGAGCAAATACAACTGCAGCCAATTCCAAATCATGAGTCAGATACCCTTTCTCATAATCCTTCAGTTGTCTTGATGCATACGCAATAACTTTGCCGTTCTGCATAAGAACACAACCCAACCCTTTGTGTGAGGCATCATTATACACCACAAAATTTTCTGTATTATCTGGTAATGCCAACACAGGTGCTACACTTAACTTCTTCTTCAAATCTTGGAAACTCTCTTCACATTTCTCCGTCCAAACGAATTTTACAGCTTTCCTTGTCAAATTTGTTAGCGGAGTGGCTATCTTAGAAAAATCTTGAATAAATCTTCTATAATAACCAGCCAGTCCCAAGAAACTCCTCACTTTTGATGGTGTTCTTGGTTGTTCCCAATTGATCACAACTTCCACTTTTGACGGATCCACTGAAATCCCATCTTTGTCAATCACATGACCCAAAAATTATGCACGGTCGAGCCAAAATTCGTACTTAGAGAATTTTGCATACAACTTTTCCTTTCTTAGTGTTTCCAATGTCAAACGTAAGTGTTCCACGTGTTCTTCTTGAGTTTTGGAATACACTAGAATGTCGTCGATGAATACCACTAAAAACTTGTCTAAGAATGTTTAAACACCATATTCATCAAATCCATGAATGCAGCAGGTGCATTGGTTAAACCAAAAGACATCACCGAAACTTCGTAATGTCCATACAGGAGTTACGAACGCCGATTCATGGTATATCCTCCTTCCTCACTTTCAACTGGTGATACCCACTTCTCAAATCTATTTTTGAAAAGTATTTAGCACCTTTCAACTGGTCAAACAAGTCATCTATTCTTGGCAACGGGTATTTGTTTTTAATAGTGACTTTGTTCACTTCTCTATAATCAATGCAAAGACGCATCGACCCATCCTTTTTCTTCACGAATAATAAAACCAAAGGCTCCCCCACGGCGTACGCTTGGTTGAATATACTTCTTGTCTAGCAATTCTTGCAACTGTACCATCAGTTCCTTCATTTCTACCGGAGCCATTCTGTACGGGGACTTCGATATCGGTGCTGTTCCCGACGCTAAGTCGATCACGAACTCAATTTCTCTGTCAGGCGAAAGTCCTGGCAAATCCTCTGGAAACACGTCTTCGAATTCCCTCACTACTGGTATTTCTTCCAATTTTACATTATTCTTCTGAGTATCGACTATGTAAGCTAAATAGCCCACATAGCCTTGACTCAAAAATTTCTTGGCCTGCATAATCGTTAGACATTTCATTTGTCTAGGCAACTTACTACTATAGAATACTACCTTTGATGGAGTCATAAGGTTTACACACTTCTTTTGGCAATCAATTACCGCTCCATATTTGAACAGCCAATCCATTCCCAAAATAACATCAAACTCTCAAAGTCTAATCGGAATCAAATCTACCATAAATATATTTTCCTTAATGTTCACCCTACAGTTCTTGTATACGAATCTAACAGGGATTACTTTCCTTATACGCAATTTCTATGTTCAAAGGAAAATTCAGTTCTTCACTAGGCAATTCTAACCTCTTAGCAAATTCATCAGATATAAACGAACAAGTAGCACCCGAATCAAATAATACATAAGTATTTATATCATTGATTGAGATAATACCTGACACCACATCTTTTGATTGCACAACATCTTGCACATTCATGTTGAAGGTTCTGGCTGTGGGTTTGTTTGATGCTGCAGGTCCTGCAATGGCCCATGTACCTCCATTGTTACCTCCATTACTTCTGGTAGTCACTCCATCCTTCTTCTTAGGGGATTCATGAGAAAAGTGATCCTTGGATCCGCACGTGAAGCACGCATTCTTCTTTGGTTAAGTGCAATTTGGGGTGATGTGACCCTCCTGGCCACAAATGAAGCAAACTCGTTTCCCCATCAAGCACGCACCCTTGTGAAATTTCCCGCATGTCGCACATGCTTCAAACTTTTTGTTTTGCTGGTTACCCTGCTGGTTTCCAGCACCCATGTTTCCATTCCACTTCCTCTTCAAACTTGTTGTTGTTGTTGTTGTTTCCACCACTACCACCTCCATTCTTAATCTCATTTTCATTCTTCTTCTTCTTTTGTTCCTGATTGAACTTTGTCACTGCCTCGCCTCCACCTTCAGCGAGTACTGCCTTCTCCATCACTGCTGCAAACATCTTCAATTGGAACAGGGAAACCCTACTGTATAGCTAGGGCTTCAGTCCCTATTCAAATCTCTTCGCCTTACGCTCGTTTGTGCTGACCTGATATGGCGCAAACCTCGCCAATTCGTTGAATTTCGCGGCATACTCAGATACCGTCATCATTCCCTGCTTTAATTCTAAAAACTGCACTTCTAACTAACTCTTTGAACTCTATGGAAAATAGGTCTCAAAGAACAACTCCTTGAACCTATCCCAGGTCATCACTCCTGGCCCTTCACGAGTTTTATTAGCCTGCCACCAATAACTAGCTTCTGCTTTCAACATAAATGTTGCGAAAGCAGTCTTTTGATCATCCCCTACCCTAGCGACATCGAACAACTTTTCTATCTCCATAATCCAGGTCTGTGCTTCCACTGGATTCATGGACCCATGGAATTCAGGTGGTCCAACCGCCTTGAAATCCTTAAACGTTGTACCATAGTTTTGTGGTTGATTCTGCAACGCTCCTGTCAGAAGTGTCACTACTTATTGAACGGGGTTATCATCAACATTGTCATTATTGGTTCCTTCAGTGGTTCTCTGTCGTGGTGGTTGACGTCTGGGAGGCATTTTCTGTTAAAATGCATTCATTAGATTATTATTCAACTCTTTTAAGAAATTTCTACTTAACTTGCCTTCAAAAGAAATAACCACATAACACATAACACTTTGAATAAAGTAACAACTTTTATTTATTCATAACCTTTTTGAAAACATAAAACAATAGCATCACTGTTATCTACATTATTTTCCTGAACTACAAAAGTTTCAGGACAACATCATAGTCATATCCCATAGGTTGCACAACACTTTGGATTTACGATTTATTTAACCTTTCACTCATCGTACAACAACTACGATGTTCTATTAAGATACTTCTTAGCCCTATCACGTTCTTCCTCCATGACCCGGAACATTGTTCTGCGATCTAATACATATGATGGCAGCGTCTCGAACTGAATCGGATATCCCATGACCCGATCTTGAGCTCAATTAATTGCGGTGTTAAATACTTTATCCATCTCTTCTATCCTCATCCTCTTCGCCTGCGCGTCTCTCGCTGCTCTTCCAGTTCGTTGATAAGCTTCCTCGTATGCATCTTTAGCTCTCACCCTCTTGGTAGCTTCTTCCTTCAGCTTGTTCTTCAGTTCAGCGACCACCTCGATCAATTGTTCTTTTTCTCCTTCGGTCTGTACTAGTTTCTCCTCAGCGTTTGTAAGTCGTTCCTCACAATCCTGGATCTCGCCGTCTTTTTGTGTCATTGCGATTACATTGTTCACTACTATCTCTCTGCTGACTCCTCAACTTGTATCCAAAGTTCCACGTTACGGTCCGTGAGACTTCATCGTATATATCTGAGCGACCATCGAGGTTAATGGAGTCTCCTCCTCCTCATCGTCATCCTCATCCTCCTGTGGCAACTCAACGGGATCCTCCTCGTCCGTCTCCACAACGTCATCCTTATCTTCAACTACTATGACCAACGGGGCTGACTCCCATGGCAGTAGTTGTTCCCAAACTACCTGAATGTCGCGAGGCTCCTCCTCAATAGGCATTTGAGGTCCCTCCTCCCTATCCTGACTGGATTCTCCGACATTAGCCATCCTGACAACAAAGTTTTAAAGTTTTAATTATTAATCATTACTACTCGACACTCACGAGTACATAAACTATAAACACATTAGCACATAAGTGTTTTATTACTTCTTCCTTAAAACTCGATAAGAGTTATCTCCACTATCTTTTCAAAGGTTACTTCCTAAGGCTTTTCCCCCACCTAAGGTTCATAACCTAAAGCTTTGATACCAACTTGTGACACCCCAAATCCACGGTACTTCATTTCCTCAAGATTTGGTGTTCACTTAATCAAAACATTCATTTCTAACTACTCAATCATAATAAAATTGAATAATAAAAACACCTTACATACAGTTAAACTTAAATAAAAATATCCCGAGTTATCTAACCTTTAATTACAATCATTCAAATGCGGAAATTAAATTATTACATCATTCAAAAGTCTATAACGATAAAATAAAATTACAAGTCTTCATCACTTGTACATTTTTCCCTTTCCTTTGCTAGTGGTCGGTTCATTGACCTTCTCAACCTTAGCTGCAATAAGTATATAATATGCAAGAGTGAGCAAACAAGGCTCACTTGAAATAAGAATAAATACTTTACAACATTACAACCTTTGATGTAAAATAGGTTCAATAGAATCTGAATGATAGTTTTTATTAATATTTTAAACATACTACTTGAGGGTCTAATGACCACGAATCATGTCCACGATTATAAGTAATCTTTCAACTTTAACGATTAATCGTGAAGACTATAAGGACTCCACGTACTTAGGGGATCAACCCTTAAATGACAATGCATTGTGCATAACCATTTCAACGCTAAGCGTAAACCTCTAATAAAAGAGTTGTTCATCTCGATTATTTAGAATACAAGATCCGCACTAAAGTAAGTTTGGTTTGGATACATTACTGAGGTAATTTAGAATTCAACGATTATCAACTAAGGATTAGTTGAATACAAAAAAAATAATCGTATACTATGGAATAATCATAACTGAATTGATATTTGTAAATTAACATCATGCTTTAGGAATAATCTAATAGCATAAACATTGAATAACCATATCATAATTTGCTTTGAACAATATTAAGTCAAAGTTTATTGAGAATTGGATACCAAACATGCATAATGAATAGTAATTTGAACGATAAAGTTATTCAACACTAGAATATTAGAATATAGTGATTTGAATGCTAAATAACAAGTTCCATATTAAAGAAACTTGTTCAATACTAAATATACGATTTAGAATACTTGTATCCTTATGAACAATTAGATACAAGAGCTTTCTCAAAAATAAACCGTCTAGCTCTACGAAAATGTAGAGTTAGCCACTTGTGTAATTGCAATTGAATTAAAAACAATAATGTACTCAACGAAATTAAACTCGCACAATGATGTTTTTGAGTTAGAGAACTTGCCTTTAGCACAAGCTAACCCTTACCACTTGAATCTCAATACCCTATATATATATATCATAATGACATAATTAGTCATTACCAACCTTTATATCTATATAAACAAATATATACATCATGTAGGTTAAATTATCAATTCACATAATCAAACTATGTTAATACTAGTTAACCCTTGATAACATGTTCATTCATAGTTTAATACTACTAAAATCATCATTTAACAGTCCTATTATTAACACATAACATTTATTTTCAAAATTTGTGTAATAAACTAAAAGCTGTCGAACCATTCTTTTAGCTTCATGTTTCCACCGCTACAATTTACATGTGGTTGGTATTTGTTGGCCTTGAATTAGTGCTTGGCCTTGAGTCACATGCCAAAGATTGGTGTTCTGGGCATGGTAGATGTTGCTGACATGAAAACTAACAACTTCTTTGGTAGAAATGACTATGCAAATTCCAAAATTCGGCGACCAAGCTCGGCAACAACATGAACAAAAAGCCAAATTGGCCTACAAGCTCCAATCTAACAAGCTAATTAACAAGTAATTAATACAGAGACTTCATGTAAACATATTGCAAAGACTCCTAACAAGTAACTACCCATATAATAACATAAACATCAAATTTACAACACCCAATTTCAATGTTTTTGGCAAAAACTCTATTTTTTTTACATTTTTAATGAAAATCAACACTGTAATTTTGTTTTTCAATCAAAACAGTAAATTCAAAATACCATAGTTATGATTATACATACTCTATCAAATTCAATAGTCAATTTATCAATTTAACAACTAATTAACCTTAATTTCATTTTAAACTAAGCCATACTCATATATTTTCATATAAACACTATAATGTGATTTTCTTCACAAATTACATTCATACATGACTTAACTTCTCTATAATCATATATAAACTCATGAAACAACCTTTTACAAACAATTATCATACAAAGTTATATATATATATATATATATATATATATATATATATATATATATATATATATATATCAACAATTCATTTTTTTAAAATTATTTTACAGAGACTTTTTGGAAGAGGAAAAACTAAACTTTAAAATAAAATAAGAGGATTAATATCCTACCTTTGATTTAAGAAGATGATGGCTATCCTTTTGATTATCAAGTTTCTTTTCCCCAATTCCTTTCTCAAAACCTGTTAGAAATCACTCACTTTCTCTCTAGAGTTTTCTCAATTTTCTCTGTATTCTTCTTCTTCTCTCCCTTTTCTTCAACTGAGTCTTTCTTTTCTCTTCTAACATACGTAGAATAATATAACGTATATAGTAATAATATATATTAATGATATAATATAAATATAGAAAATAACTTATATCAGTTATGTTTTATTTGAAAATCAAAAGCCATAAGGCTTGTTTGGCTAACCACTAAAATATAATCAATCAATCCTTATGTCTTGTTTGGAAAAAACACAATTAGAATTAAGACTTAATAGACATTAGGCCTTGTTTGGCAAAAACTGAATTAAACTCCTTTAATTTATTTTAATAACTACTTTATAGCAAGGTTATTTGTCACACTTCTAATAAATTAAATAATCAATTTAATCAATTCAAATGCTAATCTATTAAATTACTTTAACACATAAATCATTCCCACATAATTATAATTTTCTTTATAATTATAAATTTATTTAACTAACTAACACCTTATTTTAATTACAAATTCTAATTAAAATATTATAATTCATTTGATCACTATTAGCTCTCTAACTTAATTATTAAATTAAATTAGTATATAATCTCATAATAATTAATTTTCTTAGCTCCTTAATTATTTATTCAACAAATAATTAACTAAATCACATCAACTCAAATTGAACAATTATTTATTCAACAATAAACATATCCATTAAATACTTATATACATCAATAAATATTTAATATTTAATATTTAATTATTTATTCAACAAATAATTAACTAAACCACATCAACTCAAATTGAACAATTATTTATTCAACAAATAATCATATCCATTAAAGACTTATATAAATCAATTAATATTTAATATTATAATTTGAAATTCTGGAATGTTACATCATTCCCTCCTTACAAGGATTACGTCATCCTCGTAATCACCACTCAAAGAAGTCATTCGTTATATTCTTCCCTACTTACAAAGATTCTGTCCCCAGAATCGAAGACACAAATTAAACAAATAACTCAGGGTACTCTTTTAATATTTTCTCTTCGAGTTCCCACGTAGCTTATTAAGTGTTGTGGTTCCTCCATATCACCTTCACAGAAGGTATCACTTTATTCCTGAGCACTTGTTCTTTCCTGTCGACTATCTGGATAGGAACCTCTTCATAAGACAAATCTTTCTCGAATCGCAACGGTTCGTACTTTCGATCACATGTTTGTAGTCGGGTTTATATGGTCGTAATATCAAATGTGAAAAACATTATGAATGTTTTCCAACTCTGGAGGTAGAGCTACCTCATAAGCCACTTCTCCCACTCTTCGCAGCACTTCAAAGGGTCCAATAAACCTCGGGCTTAGCTTTCCATTTTTACCGAAATGAATTTTACCCTTCCAAGGAGAAACTTTTAGAAATACGTAACTTCCTACGTCAAATACACGATCTTGCCTGTGTTGATCAGTATACTTATTCTATCGGTCTTGAGTTACTACCAATCTTGTCCTGATGAGTTTGACAACGTCAGCAGTTTGTTGCACTAGTTCTGGTTGTAAGACCCCAACTTTTAGAAATAAAAATGAATGTTTTATAAATATCATTTTAAATATTATGGAATGAAATTGATATAATGTTATAGTTGTGGGTAATATTTATAAATTTTTGCAAAGTACATGCAAGTTGTTATATAATATTCGTTTGGTCTGGAATATTCGCTTTAACAGGGAATATTAAATGCGGCGACCAATCATTGGTGGACCCCATAATGTTATTATTGTCGGATTGAGAAAACGATAAAAATATCTTTTATGAAAATAACGGCGGAAGTTTTACTAGTTAATTGTTGAAACACCCTTATGTTAAAAAGTACAAGAATACGATGTCTGGCGTGGTTGCATAGTAGCACACAATATTGATTATTGATGCTTAAGTAAGAAGTCACTCAGTTTTGTTCAATTATTACTATAATATTTGTTGCAAATATTGGCGTATTATTTGGACCCCCACTTACTCATTTTTAAAATAACCAGTAAAAAATTATTCATTATATATATATATATATATATATATATAAGTCTTATATATATATATATATATACTAGTTGGTTAATGGGGGTGTAATCTGATTGTGGGAGGGAGTTATTATTAGTATTATTATATATATATATAATGTACTAAAGTAATGTTTATATATATATATATATTTAAAGTTTTGTTTTATTAGAGTATTTTATTAAATCAATCTGGACCGTCCGTTTAAAAACATATCAATCTGGACCGTTCATGGATTAGTTACTATGCAGTCCATTCTTCTATAAATAGAAGCTCATTCCTTCACAATTTCTTACGAATTCACTGAAGCTTTAGAGAGAGAAATTATAGAGAAACTATAGAAAAGTATTCTGCTACTTCCCTACTCTTATATCCAGTTTCTTCTACGATAAGGGGTGTTATTTCTTTTGTATTCATGAAGAGAACTTCTGTTATTCCATTCTTTATTATTCTGCTGGAATAACCAGTATACGCGGACTACCCTATACTTGGTGACGTTCTTCTAATATTCCGTCTTTATTATTATTCTATTGGAATATCCTGTATGTGCGCTTTCTACCGGACTCGGTTCCGCTCTTTGTTATTATTACATTGGAATATCACATGCGTGCGTTTACCCTGCACTGGTTCCGTCTTTATTATTATTCTGTTGGAACATCTTGTCGGTGCGTTTACGCCAGACCTGGTTCCGTCTTTATTATTATTCTGTTGGAACATCATGCTCGGCATGCGGTTCGAATTTACTTTGAATCGGTTTCGTTATTTATTAATCCGTTGAATAACTCGCTCATAATAAAGTACCTCATGCATGGTGATTTCTTTTGTTATTCAATTCATTGTTATACTCAGTTGGTTAAAGTTTTGACTTCTATACTCCATGAAATTAGTGGAATATCCTTGATATTTGCACTTCATCCAGTATCTTTTCATGGAAATATTCTTCTGAGCATTCTTGAATTTTACTCTACTAAGTAGTATCATGTTGACAATTTGGACGTTATTGATTCATGGATAAATTAATTCTTGAACTTGTTTTTATTGAATTCTTATATCATTGTCATCATCCTCAAGTTTATATTAAGTGAAAGTCATCTGTGGCCTGTAGTGCATAGATGGTCTTGGTATGATTATGACCCGGGATTATTCGGTGTAATCATGACCGTAATGTTACAAATGATGTGGTAAAAGTCCTCATTGGCCCGCAGTGCATTGATGGGCAGTTGTTGGCATGATCATGACCATTAATGAATACACAAATATTCTTGGCCCGTAGTGTATGGATAATTATGGTCGTGATACTAAAGAATATCCTTGGCTGTAGTGCAGGGGTGATTTGATGATGTGGATTATTTATTAAGCTGAGTCCCAGCGATACAAATGTCATGAAAAACCTTTTAAATCATAGAAGATAGTAGATTTCATTCTCTACTTGACTCTTCTAATGGATTGCTTGTTCCGCTGCAGTTAAACTTGATATTTATTATATTTTATCAATTTAACACTGTTGAAGGCTAATGATAAATTATTCTGCATTATCTTAGTCATAATATCTCTTACTGGGCTAGTTGAGCTCACCCTTCCTTTTACTGGTCTCTTCAGGAAATGAGAATATAGCTGGAACGAGTCGGGAAACGGAGTGATGGTCCAGATAGTAGTATTAGTAGTCCTCACTATTCTGTGAAATAGTGTGACAATAATTGTAATGAGGACCCCATTGAGTTTGTATACTCTCTAGATAACAATATTTGTATTCAAACTCACAGCATATGTTTAGTCGTATTTTTACACGACTGTTGTATAATTAAGTTGTATTTGAATTTTGTTCCATGTATTTGGCGACTCAAGATGGGTGATGTATACCTATTTTGGGGGTGTCACAGTTGGTATCAGAGCTTAGGGATATGATCCCTGGCTAAGATGTGAGAACAGAACTACGAGGGGAGAGACGGGGAATTCCTTCGCTAGTATGACCTACCTAAGTTTTTTTTTTGGTATTTAATTGGTCATCGAATAATATAGGATAATATGTTACATGTCAATTAATATTTTGTTTTGTGGCAGTATCTGAAAATGACATCTGAGAATGTTGAGAATAGCAATGGAGCACATGCGACCGTTGATTCACCATATATCAATAATCAGGATAATGTGCATCAGGAAGGCGACAATCCTCATGCAAACAACAACACTGACCAAATGATGAATGATGGATTGTTAAGAGGCTTTATGCAATTCATGCAACAGCAGGCGAGAGCGGCTCCTGTCCAAAACGTAGGTGGAAATACTGGAAACTCTCGGACGGTCACCGCTAAACAGTTCAAGGAGCTGGGACCACCGGAATTTATTGGAGAGCCAAAACCACTTATGGCGGAAGCATGGATAAAGCAGATCACCAAGATATTTGATGTCTTGGGATGCTCCGAGGAGCAAAAGGTTCCCTTTGCCGCCTTTATGTTGCGAGGAGGAGAGGCAGACATTCTTGGTGGAAATCGGTAAAGCGTACTCCAACTCGCCGCATCAAGATGTCTTGGGAGAAGTTCCAAGAGTTTGCAACAACGACAAATACTTTCCCAAAAGTATTCGTCACATGAAGGAGGTGGAGTTTATCAAGCTGGAGCAAAATAATATGATCGTGTCGAAGTATGAGGCTAAATTTGCTGAGTTGTCCCGGTTTGCGTCCCACTTGGTGGATAATGAAGAGCGGATGACGCGAATATTTTTGCGAGGTTTGAAACCTGAGATACGTCAACATCTTATTTCTCATAAACTGTGTTTGTATTCAGATGTTGTAAATAGGGCTCAGTTAGTAGAGCGCGTTAATGAGTCAACATAATCGAAAGAGAAAAGCCGGCAAAATGATAACACTAGTGAGAGCAGTCATCGAAGCGGTGACAACAAGTGTGGAGGGAATCAACAGGCCAGAAATGGTAACCACTTCGGTGGTAATCAGGGCCAAAACAATAATAATGGACATTTCAAGAAGAGGAGATTCAACAATGATGGAAAGACGTCTGCACCAGCACCCATTGTTAAGGAAGGAGAACGACCACCTATCATATGCTTCAAATGCAGAGGGGAGGGACACATCAGTCCAAACTATGCGATGCCGTCCAAAGCATGTTATAATTGTGGAAGAGAAGGTCACTTAGCCCGATTTTGTCGTTCACCGAAGACAAGTTTAGCTAGGATGGAGGCACCAAAGGCCGTCCCAGAAAAGTTAAATCCGGTAGTGCAAGGGAGAGCGTTTGTTGTGACCTCCCAGAAAGCAAGGAACCCAAATGAGGTCATCACGGGTAAGCTTATCATAAACTCTAGCGAAATCTATACTTTATTTGATACCGGTTCTACCCATTCTTTTATTTCTCCTACTTGCGCTCAACGATTAAATTTGACTCTGGAGAAATTAGACTTTGACTTATCTGTGGAAACTCCGTTGGGAGAAACCATCATTACATCCACTGTTTAGAAGTCTTGTTTGGTTCAAATCGGTACCCTCACATTACCTGTCGATCTTATTTCATTGAAAATACTTGCTTTTGATGTGATTCTAGGGATTGATTGGTTAACTACTCATCATGCTAAAATTGATTGTTTTCATAAGGTTGTTAGCTTTCATATTCCTAATCAACCTATTATGTGAATTCAAGCGACCAAACCATTAAAATCAATCAATGTCATTTCAAGCCATAAAACTATTCGTTTATTGAAAAACGGATGTCAAGCTTTCTTAGCTCATGTCACGGATCTAAACAAAAATACGTTAGTTTTGAATAATATTTCTATTGTTAATGAATTTCCTGACGTATTCCCTGAAGAACTTCCTGGCCTACCCCCAGAGCGTGAAATTGAATTTTGTATCGACCTTGAACCTTGTACAAAACCCATTTCCGAAGCCCCATATTGAATGACTCCTATTGAACTTCAGGAGTTAAAGACCCAACTACAGGAATTGCTAGACATTAGCTTTATTTGTCCTAGTACTTCTCCTTGGGGTGCTCTGCTCTTCTGTGAAGAAGAAAGATGGGAGTATGCGACTTTGTATTGATTATCGGGAGTTGAATCATGTCACCATCAAAAATAGGTACCCATTGCCACGTATTAATGACCTGTTTGACCAGTTGCAAGGAGCCAAATTCTTTTCAAAGATTGGTCTTCATTCCGGATATCACCAATTGAAGATTAAAACAGATGACATTCCAAAGACGGCTTTCAGAACTCGGTACGGGCATTATGAATTCCTAGTCATGTCCTTTGGATTGACTAATGCTCCTGCTGCCTTCATGGATATGATGAACCGAGTATTCAAGGAATATTTGGATCACTTTGTGGTCGTCTTTATTGATGACATCCTTATTTATTCCAAAAGCCGTGAAGATCATGAACAACACTTGAGGCTGACACTCCAAAAGCTTCATCAATATAAGCTTTATGCCAAGTTGAAGAAATGTGAGTTTTGGCTTGAAGAAGTAGCATTCCTTGGGCACGTAGTATCAAGTCATGGAATATCTGTTGACTCGACAAAGATTGAAGCAATTCAAAGCTGGGAGCAACCTAAATCAGTGACCGAAGTACGTAGCTTTCTCGGCTTAGCTGGTTATTATCGGAGATTCGTGGAAGGATTTTCTTGAATAGCTAGTCCATTAACTCAGCTGACTCGGAAAGATACAAAGTTTGGTTGGAGCGAAGAATATGAGAAGATTTTTCAAGAACTCAAGAGGAGACTCATTTTAGCACCTGTTCTGACAATACCATCTGGATCGGAGGGATTTGTCATCTACAGTGATGTTTCGGGCAAAGGGTTGGGATGTGTTCTCATGCAACATGGGAAAGTCATAGCCTATGCCTCGCGAAAACTCAAAGAATATGAAAGGAATTATCCTACTCATGATATAGAGTTGGCAGCTGTTGTCTTTGCACTTAAAATTTGGAGGCATTACTTATATGGGGAGAAAGTGGAGATCTTTACGGATCATAAAAGCCTTAAATATTTCTTCACTCAAAAGGAACTCAACATGCGACAACGACGTTGGCTTGAACTGTTGAAAGATTATGATCATACCATCCAATACCATCTTGGAAAAGCGAACGTGGTAGGTGGATTTATTGAGTAGAAGATCATATGCAAGCACGAAAAGTGATATTGTCAACGCAAAGGTCCATTCTGTGTGACTTGCAAAGGATGGAGATAGAGTTAAAGACCTCGTGGATCCATGTGATGATGGCGAATATACTGAGTAGAACCGACTTTAATCGATAAAGTTAAAGTCGCTTCAAGCTACTGGACACTGGAGTGATGCGTATGAGGAAGAAAGTTCAAGAAGGTGCTATAAGCCGAAGCAAGAATCGATGAAGAAGGAATACTTCGAGTCAACTCCAGACTTTGTGTTCCTAACAACCCTAATTTAAAGTATAAAATCATGATAGAGGCGCACAACACACCGTTTGCAATCCATCCTGGGAGTACCAAAATCTATCATGATATTCGTCATACATTTTGGTGGAGAAATATGAAGAGAGAGATAACGCTGTTTGTCTCAAGGTGTCTAACTTGTCAACGAGTTAAAGTGGAGCATCAAGTACCAAAAGGTCCTTTGCAACCACTTGAAATTCCAGAATGGAAGTGGGAGCATATTACCATGGATTTCGTTACTGGTCTTCCCAAGGTTTCTCAAGGCATAGATGTAATTTAGGTCATTGTTGATAGATTGACCAAGTCTGCTCACTTTATACCTATACGGGAAACTTATACACTTGAACGTCTTGCTCGTATGTACATAAACGAGGTTGTTAGATTGCATGGTATGCCAGTATCCATAGTGTCTGATCGAGACCCAAGATTCACTTCAAGATTTTGGGTTAGTTTGCAAAAAGCTATGGGCACAGACTTACGATTTAGCTCGGCATATCATCTTCAGACGGACGGACAGTCGGAGAGGACTATTCAAACTCTTGAAGATTTATTAAGACTCTGTGTCCTTGATTTCAAGGGAAGTTGGGACAAGTTCTTACCATTGGTGGAGTTTTCCTACAACAACAGTTATCAAGCAAGTATTGACATGACTCCATTTGAAGCGTTGTATGGAAGAAAGTGTCGTTCTCTAGTATGCTGGGATGAGGTGGGTGAAGCAACGTTGTTGGGACCGAAGTTGGTACGTATGACTACAGAAAAGATTCAAACGATCCAACAACGTATAAAAACCTCACAAGATCGACAAAAGAGTTATGCTGATCTTCATCGAAAGGACGTGAAATTTGATATAGGAGATCATATGTTGTTACGTGTTTCTCCATGGAAAAGAGTTACGAGATTTGGAAAGAGAGGAAAGCTCAATCCTCGATTCATCGGCCCATTTTAATCCTCGATTGAATAGGAACTGTAGCGATAGACTCGCTTTTACCGCTTAAGTATGTCTCGTGTTCATAACGTTTTCACATATCCATGTTACGTAAATATGTGAAAGACCCGAACCAAATTATTGAGTTAGAACCGGATGAAATAGCGGAAGATTTGACGTATGAAGAGGTTCCTGTTCAAATCTTGGATAAGAAGGAACATATTCTACGCTCCAAGGTTATACCTCAAGTTAAAGTTTTGTGGAGAAACCACGATGTTGAGGAAATGACGTGGGAGTTAGAATCTGAAATGAAATCAAGGTATCCTCACCTCTTCGTCATACCAGGTACGCACCCTAATTTTGAGGAAGAAATTTCATAAGAAGGGGAGGTTGTAAGACCCCAACTTTTTGAATAAAGATTAAATTTTCTCGAAATATATTTTTAAATATTATGGTGTGGATTTGATATAATTTTATAGTTGTGGGTAATATTTATAAATTTTGCAAAGTACGCAAGTTGTTATATAATATTCGTTTGGTCAGGGAATATTCGTTTTAATAGGAATATTAAATGACTCAAGACAATCATTGGTGGACCCCACAATGTAATTATTGTCGGATTGAGAAAACGATAAAAATATCTTTTTATGAAAATAACGGCGGAAGTTTTACCGTTAACTGTTGAAACACCCGGTGTTAAAAAGTATAGTAATACGCGTGGTTGCATAATAGCACACGGTATTGATTATTGATGCTTACGTAAGAAGTCACTCAATTTTGTTCAATTATTGCTATAATATTTGTTGTAAATATTGGCGTATTATTTGGACCCCCACTTACTCATTTTTAAAATAACCAATAGAAAATTATTCATTATATATATATATATATAAGTCATGTATATATATATACGGTTGGTGAATTATTTGGGGGGGGGGGTAATCTGATTGTGGGAGGGAGTTATTATTATTATTATTATATATATAAGGTACTAAAGTAATGTATATATATATATATATATATATATATATATATATATATATATATATATATATGTGTGCACTGATTTGAAAAGGTTGGCAGAGAGGATACTCACGGGGGTGACAACCCGTGAGTTATTAGCTAGAATGTTATATATATATATATATTATTTATTTAAAGTTTTGTTTTATTAGAATATTTTATTAAATCAATCTGGACCGTCCGTTTAAAAACATATCAATCTGGACCGTTCATGGATTAGTTACTATGCAGTCCATTCTTTTATAAATAGAAGCTCATTCCTTCATAATTTCTTACGAATTCACTGAAGCTTTAGAGAGAGAAATTATAGAGAAACTATAGAAAAGTATTCTGCTACTTCCCTACTCTTATATCCAGCTTTCTTCTACGGTAAGGTTATTATTTTTTTGTATTTATGAAGAAACTTCTATTATTCTATTCTTTTATTATTCTATTTGAATAACCAAAGATACGCGACTACCCTATACTTGGTGACGTTCTTCTAATATTCATCTTTATTATTATTCATTTGGAATATCATGTATGTAATGCGTTCACTTGGACCGGTTCCGCTTTTGTTATTATTCATTGGAATATCCTCATGCATGCATTTATGCCGACACTGGTTCCGCCTTTTATTATTATTATGTTGGAACATCTTGTGTTTAAGTGCGTTTACACCGCACTGGTTCCGCTTTTATTATTATTATTACATTGGAACATCCCGCTTGCGGTAATTTCACGACTGGTTCCGTGCTACTTATTAATCTGTTGGAATAACTCGCTCATGCACAGTATCGCATGCATTGTGATTTCTTTTGTTATTCCACTCGTTGTTATACTCAAATTGGTTTAAAGTTTTGACTTCTATACTCCATGAAATTAGTGGAATATCCTTGATATTTACGCTTCATCCAAAGATCTTTTTCATGGAAATATTCTTCTTGAGCATTCTTGAATTTTACTCTACAAAGCAGTATCATGTTGACAATTTAGACGTTATTGATTCATGGATAAATTAATTCTTGAACTTGTTTTATTGAATTCTTATATCATTGTCATCATCCTCATGTTTATATTATGTAAAAGTCATTTGTGGCCTGTAGTGCATAGATGGACTTGGTATGATTATGACCAGGGATTATTCGGTGTAATCATGACCGTAATGTTACAAATGATGTGGTAAAAGTCCTCATTGGCCCGCAGTGCATTGATGGATAGTTGTTGGCATGATCATGACCATTAATGAATACACAAATATTCTTGGTCCGTAGTGCATGGATAATTGTGGTCGTGATACTAAAGAATATTCTTGGCTGTAGTGCAGGGGTGATTCGATGATGTGGATTATTTATTAAGCTGAGTTCCAGCGATACAAATGTCATGAAAAACCTTTTAAATCATAGAAGATAGTAGATTTCATTCTCTACTTGACTCTTCTAATGGATTGCTTGTTCCGCTGCAGTTAAACTTGATATTTATTATATTTTATCAATTTAACATTGTTGAAAGCTAATGATAAATTATTCTGCATTATCTTAGTCATAATATCTCTTACTGGGCTAGTTGAGCGCACCCTTCCTTTTACTGGTCTCTTCAGGAAATGAGAATATAGCTGGAACGAGTCGGGAAACGGAGTGATGGTCTAGATGATAGTATTAGTAGTCCTCACTATTCTGTGAAATAGTGTGACAATAATTGTAATGAGGACCCCATTGAGTTTGTATACTCTCTAGATGACAATATTTGTATTCAAACTCACAACATATGTTTAGTCGTATTTTTACACGACTATTGTATAATTAAGTTGTATTTGAATTTTGTACCATGTATTTGGCGACTCAAGATGGGTGATGTATACCTATTTTAGGGGCGTCACACTGGTCCTAGCAGTTGACATTCACCGACTTCATCCCAGCACAGTGGAGTTCTGCACTTTTTTGTTGTACAATGCCTCATAAGGTGGCATGCCGATGCTCACGTGGTAACTGTTGTTGTAAGCAAATTCCACCAATGGTAAATGTTCTTCCTAGCTTCCTTTAAAGTCCATGAAACATGCTCTTAGCATATCTTCTAATGTCTGAATTGTTCGTTCACTTTGGCCATCTGTTTATGGATGATAAGCCGTACTCATTCGCAACTGTGTCCCCATGCATTCTTGTAGTCTCTTCCGGTGACGTGAATCGTGGTCTCTATCGGACACAATTGATACGCACCCATGCCTCAAACGATCTCTTTAATGTATAATCTTGCCAACCGATCAAGATTGAATCTAATCTTTATTGGTAGAAAGTGCTACCGATTTCGCACTCATCCACTATCACCCAAATCGCATCGCGCATCCTCTCTTCGAGTAGTTGGAAGACCCACCACAAAATCCATCGTGATGTGTTCCCACTTCCATTCTCGGTATTTCCAACGGTTGAAGTAATCCATTGGGTCTTTGATTTTCGCTTTTACTCTTTCACATGTCAAGCATTTCGCCACGCGATTCTCGCAACGTCCCTTTTATATTCGCCACCAAAATGTCTTGATACATTTTCGTGCTTCTGGATGAATTGAATATCTTGAGCTATGAGCTTCACCAAAATTTCTTCTTTCATGTTCATTGGAACCGATTCTTCCCTCAAACCGTAGTAGTCATTTTGGTATCGATCTTGTATTTTACATCACTACCCTCAATCGATTCTCTTTGATTTTTCCACACTCTTCATCTTGTAGTTGAGCATCCTTCACTTTGTCCACTAAAGTTGGACCCATTTTCTATCCGGATTAGTTGTTCATCGATTCTTTTGGAAATTTGATTTCTAACACCGCTTTTGTCATTCTTTGAAATGAGCTCCTCCGAGTTGTTATCAAGATCAACTTTTCCCGACCTTTCTTGTTTAAAGCATCTTTCGCTTTGCTCAATGATAAAAGATCTCTCACAATCGTAATCTTTTATCAATTCCATCCACCTTCTTCGACGCGTATGTTCAAATCCTTCCGAGTGAAAATATACTTGACTTTTGTGGTCCGTGTAGATCTCACATTTCTCTCATAAAGATAGTGTCCATATCTTGAGAGCAAATACAATTGCAAATGCAATTCCAAATCATGAGTCTGATACCCTTTCTCGAGAATCCTTCATTTGTCTTGATGCATACGCAATAACTTTTCCGCTCGCATAAGAACACAACCCAACCTTTCAAAGTGAGGCATCACTATACACCAAAATTTCCTTTATTATCCGGTAATGCCAACACACCTTATTTTAATTACAAATTCTTATTAAAATATTCTAATTCATTTGATCACTATTAGCTCTCTAACTTAATTATTAAATTAAATTAGTATATAATCTCATAACAATTAATTTTCTTAGCTCCTTAATTATTTATTCAACAAATAATTAAAACCACCAACTCAAATTGAACAATTCAACAATAAAAACATATCCATTAAAGACTTATATACATAATATTTAATATTTAATTATTTATTCTAATTAAGTAAACCACATCAACTCAAATTGAACAATTATTTATTCAACAAATAATCATATCCATTAAAGACATTAAATCCAATTTGAATTCGGAATTTACAACTTACCCGTATCGTTCTGCAAGGATAGTACTAGTAGTGCTTCACTCAATCTTTTCTTTAGTTCTTGGAAACTTTCTTCACATTTTTCTCGACTAAACAAATTTTATCGCTTTTGGTCAAATTCACCAAAGTTCCCGACAATTTTGAAAATCTTTGATGAATCTACTTGGTAATAACCTCGTTAGACCCACTTTCATTGATAGTGGTTACTTACCACCCCACTTTTATTTGGATCTCATGAGTCCTAAATCACGGTCCCAAAAATCTTCCAACCGAACGTTTTGAAAACTTCATTCTTTTCTCACTTTCAATTGGTGATAACAAGATATCGCCAATGAATACCACCAAATCTATCTTGGAAAATAACCATGAATGTTCTTCAATTGATCAAAAGATCATCAATTCTTGGTAGCGGTCTTGATACATACTTATTTTTTGGTGATTCTATCTTGGAAAACTTTGTTCAATTCTCATATAATCGATTATACTTTGTTCAATTCTCTATAATCGATACACAGTCGTAATTATCCATCCTTCTTTTTAATAAATAACACAGGTGCTCCCCAGGGAGACACACTTGTTTGAATGTACTTTTTGTCTAACAATTCTTGTAACTGGATCATTAGTTCTTTCATCTCTACCAGAGCCATTCGGTATGGAGCTTTTGAAATTGGGTTTGTACCAGGCACTAAGTCTATCATGAATTCAATCTCCCGGTCTGGTGGTAACCCTGGAAAATCATTTGGAAACACATCCGGAATTCCTTCACTATTGGTATTTGTTCTATTTCTGGTTCCATTCTTTGGGTGTCAACTACATGGGCTAAATAACCAACACACCCTTTTCTTAACAACTTTTTGGCCTGCATCATCGTCAGACAACATGACTGTCTTGGCGATTTGCTACCATAAAACACAATTTTTGAATTACTAGGAGTATGAAGATTTATGCATTTCTTTTGGCAATCAATTACTGCCTCATGGAACCAATCCATTCCAAGTATTACGTCGAATTCACCTAATCGGATGGGAATTAGATTCATGGTAAAATTATGACCCCGTATATCCACACTACAATTTTTATGGACATGATTCACGGGAATGACTTCTTTATTTGCGACCTCTATGTTCAAAGGATGATCCAATCTTTCGGGAGTTAATTCTAACAGTTGAGCAAATTCTTCAGATATAAAGGAATAGGTAGCACCCGAATCAAATAGTATAAGGCATTAATGTTATTGACGGGAATGATACCTAACACCACCTCCTTTGATGCCACTGCATCCTGCACTGTCATATTGAATGTCCTTGCAGTTGGTCGACTAGATGGGGTTGGTCCCCCGATTATCAGCTTCCCATCGGTATTTCCTTTCTTTGGACAATTCTTTATCTAGTGATCTGCAGCTCCACATGCAAAGCATCCTTGACTCTTCTTTGGGTTGGTGCAGTTAGGAGAGATGTGACCCTCCTGTCCGCATTTGTAACAGACAGTCTTTCCCTTTAAACAGATTCTGAGGTGATTTTTCCCACACTTTTTACACGCTTTAAACTTCCTTCTTGGTTCTCCCTGCTTATTGCCAAATTTGTTGCCCTTATTGTTCCACTTCCTTTTGTTAAAAGTATTTCCCTTGCTGCTTCCTTCTTGAGGTCCTCCAGTGATTTTCTTAGTCTTCTTCTCTTGGTGAAATTTAGCCAGTGCATCAGCTCCTCCTTCAACGATTATGGCTTTTTCCAGTATGACAGTAAACGTATTTATTTGAAACATTGAAACCTTGCTGAAAAGTACCGGCTTCAGTCCTTGTTCAAATCTCCAAGCTTTTCGTTCTTCAGTGTCACCCTGATGTGGTGCAAACCTTGACAGTTCAGTAAATTTTGCAGCATAATTAGGTACCGTCATGCTTCCTTATTTAAGTTCGAGAAATTCGACTTCCATCTTATTCTTCATGATACGGGGAAAGTAGGCTTCAAAGAATAGTTCTTTAAATCTATCCCACGTCATTTACTCCTACTCGGCTACGCTTGTATTGCTCCCCACCAAGAGTTTGCTTCCCTTTTTACATGAACGTGGCGAAAAGTCATCTTTTGATTATCAAAGAACTTTCTGACAACTTCGAAGACCTTTTCTATTTCATTTACCCAAGTTTGGGCTTCTATCGGATTATTGGTTCCCTTGAACTCTGGGGGTCCTACCGCTTTAAAATCCTTAAAGTTAGTCAAACGAACTTCAGGAGGATTCGGGTTTACGGTTTGTGCGGTATTCCTCCCTTGAAGTGCTTGAGTTAACAAGTCGATAAATTGCTGCATAGGATTTTCAGGTCCTGCCGAGTTATTCACAGACTCCTCTTGCGTTGATGGGGTTGGTGCCTCAAGTCTTCCTCTTCCTCTTCCTCTCCATCTTGGTGGCATTTTCTGTATAATATAAGTTTTTAATTCTTTATTATTTAATAGATATATTAATGCACATTGTATCAAATATACAGATCCTTTTATAATAGAAAAACATTCATATTTATATTCCTTCTAAAAGTTGTGCACATTATAGCATGTTTCGTACGGCTAAAACATCTTAATCCCTTCTTGACTACACATAGTCGGGATTTACATTTAAACTGCCCATATCAACAAAAGACGAGCTCAAAAGTATTATCCTTTTAGTATACAAAAGAGGGGTACATCCACCTACTACAAACATAATATTAAAATACTTATATCAAAGACACATCATAAGAACTCAGTCCAACTACTAGAGAAGCATGCCCCGCCTTTTGGCGCTGTAAAGCTCCTCATCCCCAATGTCCAACACCCTTTTTCGAGTAAGTAACAACTCGCTTCCACCTTCATCTACAGGGTGTAGCTGCACCCTTTGCTTCCAGCGTCCGAATGTAGATTCAAACGCATAGTCCATTTTGTCTATCTTGGCATCTCTACCCCTAACTTCCATCTCCAACTCATAAGCTCTGCCTAAAGCCCTATCCCATTGTTGTTCGGCCCTCATCTGATCAGCCTTCAAGAATTCCACTACATGCTTGAGGATAACATTCTCTTGCCAAAGGGCCTCCTTTTGGTAGGCAGAGCCATAGAGTGCGTAGCCCATCTCTACATTCTTCTCTATGGTATGTACTACCAATGACTCAAATAACTCTACGGAAGCTTGTTGTTCTTCCTTCTCTCCCTCTAATTCTTCAATTCGGTTTTCCAGTTCGAAGTTCTTAAGAGTCAGTTCCATTAGGGTATTAGCCTCTTCGATAAAGGGTTCTTCAGAGAAACCCCAAATATGCTCCTCTGGCTCTTCTAGTTTCACATCTTCCTTGACTCGACTGGATTCAGCTATTTCAGGCATCTACAAAACATTTTAACAAACTTGATAAGTTTCCATACAACATTATCAAGTAATCATATTTAAACTTTTTATTTTCTTTAACAATGAATTACCCCGAATTCATTCTTATACTCGAGATGAGTTGACTATTTCTCTTTAAGGTCATAATCCTAAGGTGTTTCCCCATTCCTAAGGTTTATAACCTAACAGCTTTGATACCAACCTATGACGCCCCCAAATCCAGGTTATCTTTAACTCGAGTTTGGTGCTCATGATACTAATATACCCATTCATATTAAAAGAAAACTATCTTATATTACATAACTTAAATCCCAGGTTCTATAGACCTTTAAATAACTTACGAATCGAATATCATTACACAACATAGTACTAACAATATTTATTACATTTACTACTTAAATAAGCACACGCGCTTAATAAAAGACTATTCCACAACTTTGCCTTTTCCTTTGTCTTTACCAGATGGACCAACAACTTCATTCTTAACTGAAAACATTATATTTAACACAAGGGTGAGCAACAAGCTTGCTCAGCAAGGAAATAAGCAACTAAATATAATGGAACATAAATATTATGTCAATGAGGATTCAATAATAAATATTGAACAAGATACTCCTTTAAAAGTGCTGAGTCTGAAAAATTAGACTTTAACATGTTGTAAGGTCAAATGACTAGTGAACTCTTTACTAGAATTGACAGTAATAATACTACAATTCATGGATACATACAGTTTAAAAAGCTAATTTATATCCTAGACTCGTACTTTAGGGGATCAGCCTAAATACCCTACATTGTGCACAACATAACAGTCTAATGACATTTTACATGTCCATCAGAATCATATGTCCGGTACAATATACCCCTATAAAAGGGTTGTTCGTTCACAACATTATACAAGAGTCCGCACCACAACAAAGATGGTTTGGAGAACATTTAAATGAGATTTTCAAGAATAATATCAATGTATCTCAACAGTTGTCTAACCGAATTAATGGCATTGACATGCTTTCAATATAACTCATGTAAGAGAGAAGTTCAATATACTATTCTTTTGAAGCTGATTGGAATAAAAAAGTTATTTAACCTTATATTATTCATAATAGGGGAGAGACAGTTCAAAAATTAAAGAACCTGTCTACTGCAGAATACTTTCTCAATAAAGAGTAAGAGTTAGAAACTTGCCTCGTTTGTAGACTATTGATTCAGCTTAATACGTTCTCACAGAGCCTACACAATCATTTGCATTTTCAAGCTTATTAGCTAATTAGCTAAACCACATAGCTTGTGTATGATCACACATCACATAATTTTAGTGGTCAAGTTTGTAGTTAGATTCCTATATTTTATACATTTTTCAAATATCTCATCCATGTTTTCACATTAGTCAATTTTCACTTTGTTGGGTTCGACATACTTGTAACAAGTAATAGGAATCATATTACAGTTATTATTTGCATTAATCAAGCATGTTAGCCATATAGTTAAGTCATATATCACGTAGTTTCAGTGGTCATGGATAGATTTCTTATATATAATACATTTTTCAAATATCTCATCCATGTTCTTATCTTCACCATTTTTCTCTTTAATGGTGTCACACAACATGTTTATAGCCTACATCTTATTAGGATTTTAACACATGAGTGTTTTAGTTCTAGCATACAAGAATGCTTTTGTAGCTTATTAAAGGTATTTCCAATATCATTCTATGCCTAATCCTTCACATTTTAATTTCAAGGCCAATTAGCTAATTAAACCGCCATAGCAGTTTGTTTGCTTTATGACTGCTATCGCCTAAAGCGTAGCTTCACTTCCTTTTTCTTTACTTACATATATGATTTTGAGACATGTCCCACACACTTGTTTATTTAAATTTTGAACTTGATGGACAAGTTTTTGAGTTGCACTATAAAGCGAAAATGGCTTTTTCAAGATCAAAACAATAGTATACTAGCTAATCAAGATGTGTAAAAACAATCGCTATGCCTAGATGATTATCCGCCCCGCAGCAAATTTCAGCAAAGAAGTCCAAATAAGTCCATAGCCTTTATATGCCAAAGAACCAAGCTTGGCTTGGCCTGTGAGGTTCAAATTAAGCTTGGTGTGGCCTGTTTGGCCTCACAACCCCTAAGTCAAACATAAAGTCGCTATTGCAAATTGCTAACTCAACAATCACGCACACAAATGAGTAGCGCTTCTACCATTCTTCTTTAACTTGCTATCCCATTAATTTTTTTCTATGTATGATCGCACCGCCAATGCTATTGCTATTGTTATCATGTCGCTAACTATTATTTTCTTGCATACCTATTACCATAAGTTTGTTTGATTCTCTACAAGTGTTGCAATCACATGTCATCATGCTTCATCAATCGCAGAATTAAACAATCAAGGTGGATTTAATCGATTTCATTTACTTTTAAGCCCAAGCATGCTAGATTCTTTTTTCTATCTACGGGTAGGTATTTGGCCATCATCTTTCTTGTCATAGATAGTAGTTCTTAAGCCTCTCCCATCTCTCACTTTGTTATATTTTAAAAGTTTTGCAACCCAAGTTAACCATTAGCCTAACATTGGTATAATCTAGGCATGACATCAACTACTAATAATTATGCCAAGCTCCTGTCCTGAACTTTCACAGCTGCCTAAAAATAGTGTGCCCAAGGACTTGACATGATAAATATTCACATATGGGTTTTAGCTAAGACTTCTATTTAGTGTGCCTATACATTTCAATTTTTCATTACTTGAAATACAAAATCAATTCCTAGCCTTATGTTGGCTTACTAATTGATTTTTTGTTAAGGCAGTCCACTTGGGACTTTCGTCGAGCATGTGATGTGCACAGTCTCAAATTATATGTGTCATAGACATTTGCTTGTGTAAGAAAGCCAATTTTGTCCTCCTTATTACTCGTCAGCCTAACTTATCTCCTTGTGCCTTAGTTCAGTCCATACTATCATAGCCATAACATAGCAGTCAATTTAATATAACTACTCAACACCTATCATGTTAACAGTCAGTTAAAATAGCAACATGGCATGTCCCTCGCTTAGATCCTACAACAGCTTTATATAGAACTCAAGCATCCATATAATGGTCTTTGAGTCTATAATGTAAAAAATAGGCAAGGTTCAATACTAAGCCATCAAAACAGTCCTAATAATACAATGACAGTTTTGTAAAGCAACACATAGTGCTAGCAGTCAGTCACCATGGAAATATAACATAGCATGCCAGTCCAATCTATTATAATAATAAAGGCGATATATATATGGCGATTACTTAAGCAAGATTATGACTTCAAGAATCAAAATAGCTTTTCAACTCACAAGTGTCATCATATACTGTATATATATATATATATTATATTCATGATTTAAAAACATGTATACCAAGTATTATTATTCCAAAGATAGGCTTCCAAAATAGTTTTGACACAGACTTACCATATCAGTCCAAAGTAATATAGCATATCATACCATCCCAATTTATTTCAATAATAGTTACATATACATTTAGCATAGCTCACCATTTCAGTCCCTTTTTCACTTTGTTTTGCTCAAGTGTTACACCAATACATGTTATACATAGGCATAGAGTGTACTTGAAGCATATTTACATCTTATGTTAGAGTTTAACCACCATTTTGGACTTCCTTCCCAGCCATACTATTTTTGCCATTATAACAGTTTTAGATATGCATATTAAGCATGGTTCATTACACCAAAACAGTAGCAAGCATTGACATATATGTCTTTCTAAAATATGCACCTGGTAATTACCATATATTCATGATTTAAAGCATCTAGAGGCAATTTCCTTAAGTTTTAAATCAAAACATCCCTCTTTAGGATTTAATTTCAAGAATTACCATGGTTTACCCTCATGTTTCCAAGGATAGCATTAATGTGTAATATAAAAGCTTATACTATCTTTCTATATGGTATTTCACATGTATAGCTTATATTTGGATGTCATAGAATAGATTACACCATAATAATCCTCTAATCTTAGCATACAAGATAAAACAGTGGCCAAGTCTTAGTTATCTACTTAACTCATATATAGGCTGGTATACATTTAGTGATGCCCAATACATTCTGCTACACATAGCATATAAGCCTACTTGATTTTACTTGGTTATTTATCTTGATATTCTAGTCATAAGTTCTGACTGAACGCTTAGCTTAATCTTTTAGCATATAACAGTCCACATTAATAGCATACTAGTACATTTAACATCACAGTAGTTCATATGGTAACACAGATCATGCTAACCGAAATCACATTATCATTAACTTTGGAAAATTTGTAAGACTCTTTGATTTCACATACTTAAATAACATTTAACTAATGTTGCTCCTACTTGACTAGTAATTCGTGGCTACTTTATAATACCACTACTACTAATAATAAAGATATAGCGACTCTTTTTAGTTACTTTAAGTTTATTTTATCAAAACATAATCCTGAACATTAACCAACTAATCACAAATATGTAGATGCAACCTTTTAGCATGCTTGATACCTTAGTAATAATATATAGTTTATTCGATATCCTTTTCTTTAAATCACAGTTAGCATAAATCAAAAACTAAATCTGTTCTTAGCTTGGCAAACTATCAAACACATAGAATGCAGTCCTTATATATGTATATATTACATGGTCTCTAGCTCACTTCCCCCAGCCGTATGGCTTAAACAACATCAAGTATAAAATCATGCTTAACAGTCCTACTCATAGTAGTTCACATAGCAATTAAAATAGTCATTTATGCTACTTGGCCACTAACAGTCTAATTGCTAACACTTAAAGGAACATGAACGACTGGAAAAAGATTGGGGGGCAGGATTGGCTTACCTTGTTGATTTGAAGGTTACAAGTGGGTTGAGCTGCTCAGTTTCCTTTTCCCCCTCTTAGCCAAATTCTTCTATCTCACTATCAATCTGCTTCTCTTTTCTTTCTTTCTCGTATAAAGTTTTGGGAAGTCGATTTAAGGACATGGAGTTATATAGTGGGCCTTCCTTCTCTCTTGCTTATAATTGAGCTTGGTTACTTCTCATTAATTGCATCACCTCCTAGTTGGCCCCTACACACATCATCATTCCTAACCTAGCTTATGCAACCTCCCTTCACGGCTACCCTAGCAAAGAGACTTCTACTTACCTGCTAAGCCTTATCTTCTGTAAGCTTATCTAACGTGTTCTTTGTCTGTTATATAAATTGACTTTCCTGCTAACTATCATCTTAATTGCTCATTTACTTTGAACTGAAGTAGTTCTCCATGGTGTATACATTAGTTGGTTCACTGGATTGGGCTAGGAAAAATTTGAATCTTCATAATTTGGGCTTAAACCAATCCTCCCTTATTACCAATGGTAGCTGTCGAACTGGGCTGGCAAATGAGTTAGAGTTGGCTTTATCTTAGGCCCAATACCATAACCCATATTCCTAATTTTTATTGAAGGAGACTTGCAAGCATACATGGCAAAATTTTATTATGGCACAATGTTTTAATATGGACTCTTGTTAAATTAAAACACATGGACTTTTATCTATTATTTTCTTTAGCAACAATAGTTAGCACATATATCATTGAAATGACTATTCCATGTAATCTTAAATAATTCGTGCAATATTTCTTTATCTTTTATAAATCAAGATGCTTAATAAACTATTAAATAAATAATAGTTTTGTCAAGATAAGAAGTAATGACAAAAAAAAATTCATACGCAAAATTATAATAATTGAATATTACATAGGATTTTCTGAGTCATTACAGGTATAAACTTCGCAAGAATTCAAGATTAACTTACTCGTGATCACCTCGTTCGTGTTCCTCACGTTTTGGCCAGTCACGACAAACGCTCTTCCAGGAACTGCTGATTTTGACTTATCCGGAGATGACCTTTGAGTCACCATCCCCGTTGAACTTGGTTTCGCAACTAGACAATCTCGGCTATATGACCTTCCTTTCCACGCTTATAACACACCTTAGATTGTTGTGGGCGGGTTTGAAATGATGTGTCCCTTTCTCGCATTTGTAACAAACGATCGGTGCTCGTTCTCCTCCCTGAAAAAGTTGATGTGTCTTTGATGTCTTCACGTTATCATTGTTGTATCTTCTCTTTTGAAATCTCCTCCCGACTCGCTCCTTCTATTATCACGGCCACGATTACCACCAGAGTGAGTTCTTACTTTTTTGTCCGAATGTTTTCCTCCTCGCCGGTTTTCATTGCTCCGATGATGGCCGCCACCAAGATGACCACGGTGGTTTTCCTTTAGTTGAACATACTCATTATCTCGCTCTAATAATTGAGCCCTGTTTACAACATCTGAATATAAAGAAAATTATGAGAGATAAGATATTGTCGAATCTCGGGTTTTAGACCTCTCAGAAACATCCTTGTCATTCGTTCCTCATTCTCTACCAAATGAGGTGCAAACCTTGATAACTCAGTGAACTTCGCCTCATACTGGGACACCGTCATGTTGTTTTGTTCCAGTCTGATAAACTCTACCTCCTTCATATGATGAATACTTTCAGGAAAGTACTTGTCATTGAATAGTTTTTGAAATGTTTCCCAAATCACGTTGAGTCAAGTGCGGTCGAGTATGCTTACGCACTCCCCACCAAGTCTCCTTTCACCGCGCTGAAACATAAAGGTGGCGAATGGAACCTTCATTTCCTCCGTGCATTCCAAGACATCGAATATCTTGGTAATTTGCTTGACCCACGCTTCGCCTTGATCGGATCCGGTTTTTCCAATAAATTCGTGGTCCCAACTCCTTGAATCGCTTGGTCGTGTGATGCATCACGCGTATTCTTATCACTTCCACCCGTGTTTTGTACACGAGTCTCCTCGCCTAATTTTGCATGAACCGCAAAAAAGCTCCTAAACATTCCATCATTCATCGTTTGCATTTGTTTAGGAGGAATATTGCCTTCTCAGACGCTCCCCCTCGGTTTGTGACTAAAGGTTGTTCCACGCCTCATACACTCCATTGTTAACGCTCTCAAAGAGCCCATTCTTAAATACTTCCATAAAACAAGGATTAATTAAACAAATTAACATATCGCATAATATCCCTATATTATGACCGACCAAGAAATAAGCTTAGGTAGGACATACTAGCGAAAGATTTACTCATCTCTCCCCTCCTAGTTCTATTCTCCGATCTCCGCTAGAGACCATATCCCTAAGCTCTGATACCAAATGTGATGCCCCCAAAATAGGTATATATCACCCATTCTGAGTCGCTAAATACATGGTACATAAACAAATACATCTTCAGTAATACAATTGTCGTGCAAAATACGACAACACATATACTGTGAGTTTGAATACAACTATTGTCTAATAGAGAGTATACAAACTCAAAAGGAGTCCTCATTACAATTATTGATACACTATTTTACAAAATAGCGAGGACTACTAATACAACTATCCTGAACCATCACCCTATACCCCGACTAGTTCCCGCTATGTTCTCATCTCCTGAGAAGAAAAATGGAACAAAAAGGAAAAGGGTGAGCTCAACTAGCCCAGTAAAGAATATTATGACTAAGATAATATACAACAATTTATCATTAGTCTTCAACAGGGAAAAATCTGATAAAATATAATAGACAACAAATTTTAGATCAACAACTGCAGCGGAAACAACAATCCATTAAAAGAGTCAAGTAGAGAAAGAATTCCACTATCTTCTAAGATTTAAAAGTCCATAATCAATATTTTATTCCTGTAACATCAATCAATATACATCTTGAATGAAATATTCATCTTTGCACTATAGGCCAAACATATTCATTTGTATCACCAGTTGGTCATGTTCATCTCAACACCTGTTCATCTTTGCACTATGGGCCAAAGATATTCATTAGGTAATCATTCATCTTTGCACTACAGGCCAAAGATATTCAGTAATATCATTATTTAGGACCGAGGATGATGAAAAATATTTTAAAGGAACGAATCCAGTGAAACAAATTAACAAATATTAAAGATTCGTATTACAGTTTATCCAAGATCAATAATACTCCATAATAAACTATAGTGAAGTAAAATTCAAGAATGAAGATCAAAACATGGATTAAATTTCAAGAATAAGGGTAACAACAGATAACTTGGAAGAAAAAAAATAATTTTTTTTTTTTGAACGATGCAGTGTGAACAAAGAATTGTGAATAAAGACCAAGTGAACAAAGACCGTGAATAGTACCCAGTCATGAAAAGTTCAAAATTTGATAAAAGTTCAGACCAATCTTTCTATGAAATGATATTAGATGAAGCGAATTTTTTAATCATTTCAGGAATTATAGAAGCAATACTTACCATAGTAAGTTCAAATTTAAGAATACGAGAAGAAATAATATCGCTTACGTAATATGGAGTATGAAAGAAAATAATATTTCTCACGAATATTGCAATAAAATAATATCCTTTACCTTAGTAGAAGTTGGATTTGACTGAAATATCAGATATTATTTTGAGAAAATCTTGCAGAAAAACTACGCTCAAAGTATTCTTATACTCAAGAAAAATACTCACAATACTTTTAGAATAAGAATTTCTAAATTTGAAGGTGTTATTGAGGAAGGAGGGGTTACCCCCTATTTATAGTAAAACCTCGGAGGAAAAACACGCTTATGCGCCTAACTCATCAGCCTAACTTCTGCCTAATTTCATTATTTTCCAAAGTTTTGGGCCCACTCTTTTGAAAACATGTTTTGTAAAACCTTTGCTGGAGCTTAATTCAAAGCGTAACTTCACAATTATCAATATAGGTGAGGGTCCACAATTTGGAAACACCTTACTTTGCTGACAATTCTCACCAACCCAAAATAATGCTACACAAAGCATGTAAATATACTTTGGTTACTTCCGCCCCTCAACTTAGAAAAGCATTCAACGAAAATTAAATCACATGAATATATATATATATATATATATATATATATATATATATTATTTGAATATTTTATCAGAGAAATAATTGTAATTCCACAAAAATATTCCAAACTTTCAACAATTATTTCATGCAAAAATTCCTTCATTTATATTCACATAAAATAAATATTTCCTTATCATATAAATCAATAATTAATTATTCACAAATAATATTACAGAATCACAATTATGACAACCAGTTCTTCCTGTGAAAGAGGGGCTTTCCGATAAGGATTTCTCCTTACTGGCGCACAATTAGGTGACCAAACCTCTCTTTGACAGAACTTTCTAGACATTTCCAATAATGTTATCTAATAATATTATTCAAATAATATGAATTATTGATCTGATAATGGAAAATATTGTGCCGTGACCATTTTTGAAACAACAATAATATAAAATATCAACGCAGCAATTATTGAATCAATAAAATAAAAATATTGAACAGTAATTACTGTAACAATTATTAAGTAGTTTCTTTTTACATAAGAATCAATAATTCAATAATACTGTGCAATACCGTGTGCTACTGTGCAACCACACGTATTATTATATTTTAACCACCGGGTATTCTAACAGTGTTAACGGTAATGATTACGCCGTTATTTATAAAAACTCAAATTTGTCATTTTCTTCATCCGACCGTTATTCTGTTATGGGGCCCACAAATGACTGTGCCATCGTACGGATATTCTCGACAAAAAGAATATTCTTCGACCAAATGAATATTCCCCGACAACAATGATTATTTTATAACCACATACGTATTTTGTAAAATTTGCACATTTCACCAACAACCAAAGCATTATATCAAATTAACACCTTATTATTTCAAAGTAATAATTAGAGAAAATTCAATTTTATTTATAAAAAGTTGGGGTCTTACACTTATAACTATTTGTTCACATGTGTGTACTATTGATTCACATGCATGTACTATTAGGGGAGGTGGTGCAAGATTGATAATACTTGCATGACTAAATTAAAAATGGAGGTATAGATGAAGGTACTATACTGTAATTATCTTTTTCACATGATTGTACTATTGATTCACAAGATGTACTATTAGGGGAGGTGGTGCAAGTTTGATAATACTTGCAGGACTAAATTAAAAATGAAGGAAAAGATGAACGTATTATATTGTAATATTTCGAGCCCCAAAACGCGCAATTATCGAAACTATATTTTCCTATAAATAGAAGCTCATTCTTCTTTCATTCTCACCAATTCACTAAGACTCATAAGAGCAATTATAGAAAGAGAAGCTATAGAGAGAGAAGCTTTAGAGAGAAAGTAGAAGAGAAGTCTGCTACCTCACTATTCCAGTATCCAGTCTTCTTTTGAGGTAAGGGGTATTATTTATTTCTTATTCTAAAGAGATATTATTTTTCGTATTCGTATGAATATTATTTTCGTTCAATATTCGTAAGGAATATCATCTTCGTTTCAATATTCAAGGAATATTATTTTTGTTCAACAATCGTAGGGGGTATTATTTATTTCATATTACGAATAGATATTATTTTTCGATTCGTATGAATATTATTTTCGTTCAATATTCGTAAGGAATATCATCTTCCTTCAATATTCGTAGGAATATTATTTTTGTTCAATAGTCGTAAGGGATATTATTTTTTTCAGATTCATAAGGAATAATATTTTCTTCAATACTCTGTAGTATGTGAGTAATATTATTTCATCTCGTATTTCTGATTATACCCTCATTTTGTTAAAGTATTGCTTCTATACTACATGAAATTAGTAGAATATCCTTGAAATTTACGCTTCATCTAGTATCGTTTTACAAAGATATTTTCTACACATTCTTGTTAAATTTTAAGTTTTTCATGCCAGAGTATTGTCCATGAGTAGTATTCATTTTTATGGTACTATTCACAAAGTACTATTCACGGGTACTATTCACAAAGTACTATTCACGGGTACTATTCATAAAGTATTATTCATGAATACTATTCACAAGGTATTATTCACGAGTACTATTCACAAAGTACTTATTCACGTGGTACTATTCCTGAAGTACTATTCACGGGGTACTATTCACTCGGGTATTATTCACCCAGGGGATTATTCATGACAAAAATTGATTTCTTTGCTGTCCAAATCATTTTTGATACAATATTATTCTTAAATTTTACTCCACAAAGCAGTATCATGTTGACAATTTGGACAATATTGAATTCTGGAAAAATTAAATTATAAATCTTAAAATATTTATCCTTTGCTTGCTTTTAATTGAATTCTTATATCATTGTCATCATCTTCATACTTATATTATGATAAAAGTCTTATGTGGCTTATGTGCATAGATGTACTATTGATTGGTATGATTATGACCATGGATTATTTGGTATAATCACGACCGTAATATTACAAATGATGTGATACAAATCTTCATTGGCCTGTAGTGCATTGATGGACAGTTGTAAGTATGATTATGACTAGGGATTATTCGGTATAATCATGACCATTGATGATTACATGAATATCCTTGGCAAGTAGTCTGGGGATGATTTGATGATGTGGTTTATTTATTAAAAGTTTGAGTCTCGAATGATAAAATTGATGATAAACTTTTTAAATCATAGAAGATAGTAGATATCATGCTTTACTTGACTCTTCTAATGGATTGCTTGTTCTGCTGCAGTTAAACTTGATGTTTTTTATATTTTATCAGTTTAACACTGTTGAAGGCTAACGATAATTTATTCTGCATTATCTTAGTCATAAAATTTTCTTACTGGGCCAGTTGAGCTCACCCTTGGTTTTCATTGTTCTCTTCAAGAAATGAGAATATAGCTGGGACTAGTCAGGGAACGGAGTGACGGTCCATATGTTGACATTAGTAGTCCTCACTATTCAGTGAAATAGTGTGATAAAAATGTATTGAGGACTTCATTTGAGTTTGAATACTGTCTAGAAGACAATATTCGTATTAAAACTCTTAGCTTATGTTTTGTCGTATTTTACACAACAGTTGTATAATTAAGTTGTATTTGAATTTTATACCATGTATTTGGCAACTTAGAATGGGTGATGTATACCTATTTTGGGGCCGTCACAGTTGGTATCAAAGCTTAGGGATATGATCCCTGGTTGAGAAGTGAGACAAGAACTAGGAGGGGAAAGACGGGGAATTCCTTCGCTAGTATGACCTACCTAAGTTTATTTGATATTTAATTGGTTCGATTCGGAGTATAGGGATAATATGTGACATGTCAATTAACCCTTGTATTGTAGGCGATTTGATAATGACATCGAGAAAATGTTGAGATAAGCAATGAAGTACATGAGGCCTTTTGAACAACAACGCCGAGATAATATGTGACATGTTGAGATAAGCAATGAAGTACATCCGAAAACAACAACGACGAAAATGATGAGCGATGGGATGTTCGAGGCTTTATGCAATTCATATAACATCAGGCGAAAATGACTCTTGTTCAAAATGCAGGTGGAAACACTAGCAACTATCGGACGGTCACCGTTAAACAGTTCAAGAAACGAGGACCACCAGAGTTTATTGGAGAGCTAAAACCACTTAAGGCGGAGACATGGATAAAGCAGATCACCAAGATATTTGATGTCATGGGATGCTCTGTGATGCCCCCAAAATAGGTATACATCAACCATCTTGAGTCGTCAAATACATGGTACATAATTTAAATACAAACTTCTTTTATACAGTAAGACAAAACGTAGCTGAGAGTTTCAACACGGATAATGTCTCATAGAGAGTATCCAAACTCAAATAAAGTTCTCATTACAATTATTATCACACTATTTCACTGAATAGTGAGGACTACTAATGCAAACATTTGGACCGGCTACCTGCTCCTTCCCCCGTTCCCCAGTCCCAAATTATATTCTCATTTCCTGAAGAGAAAAATGAAAACAAAGGGTGAGCTCAACTAGCCCAGTAAGAAATATTATGACTAAGATAATGAAGAATAAATTATCGTTAGCCTTCAACAGTGTTAGACAAATAAAATATAATAAACATCAAGTTTAACTGCAGCGGAACAAGCAATCCATTAGAAGAGTCAAGTAGAGCATGATATCTAATATCTTCTATGATTTAAAAAGTTTATCATCAATTTTATCACTGAGACTCAGCTTAATAAATAAACCACATCATCGAATCATCCCCGCATTACTACGCCAAGGATATTCATGTAATCATCAATGGTCATGATTATACCGAATAATCCCTGGTCATAATCATACCAACAACTGTTCATCAATGTACTACAGGCCAATCAGGATTTTTACCACATCATTTGTAACATTACGGTCATGATTATACCGAATGACCCCTGGTCATAATCATACCAATCAATTGTACATCTATGCACGTAAGCCATATACGACTTTTATCATAATATAAGCATGAGGATGATGACAATGATATAAGAATTCAATTAAAAGAAAACAAATGATAAATATTTAAAGATTTATAATTTAATTTATCCTGAATTCAATATTGTCCAAATTTTCTACATGATACTGCTTTGTGGAGTAAAATTCAAGAATGATACTGTATCAAAAATGATTTGGACCAAAAGAAATCAATTTTGTTATGAATAGTACTCATTTGAATAAGACTGGTAAATAGTACCCATGAATAGTACTTTGAGAATAATTCCAATACCAGAATAGTACTTTTGTGAATAGTACTGTGAATAGTACTTTATGAATAGTACTTTGTGAATAGTACTTATGAATAGTACTCATGAATAAGACTTTTGTGAATAATAATACTAACAGTATAAATGAATAGTACTCATGGACGATCTCAGCATTATGAAATACATAAAATTTAACAAGAATGTACATAAAATATCCTTGTGAAGCGATACTAGATGAAACGCAAATTTCAAGGATATTCTACTAATTTCACGGAGTATAGAAACAATAATTTAACAGAATGGTGGTATTATCAGGAATACGAGACGAAATAATATTACTCACATACTACAGCGTATGGAAGAAAATATTATTTTTTATGAATATTGAACAAAAATAATATCCCTTACCTCGTAAGAAAAACCTGGATAATTGGAATAATGAAGTAACTTCTCTTTCTTTCTTCTTCTCTATATAATTTCTCTCTCGATAATTACTCTTGTGAGTCTTAGTGAATTGGTCAGAATGAAGGAAGAATGAGCTTCTATTTATAGGAAAATATAGTTTCGATAATTGCACGTTTTGGGGCTCAAAATATTACAGTATAATACCTTAATCTTTTCTTTCATTTTTAATTTAGTCCTGCAAGTATTATCAAACTTGCACCATCTCCCCTAATAGTATTTCATGTGAATCAATAGTACAATCATGTGACTCAATAGTTCTATACATGTGAAAAAATAATTACAGTATAGTACCTTCATCTATACCGTCATTTTTAATTTAATCATGCAAGTATTATCAATCTTGCACCACCTCCCCTAATAGTACATACATGTGAATCAATAGTACACACATGTGAACACATAGTTATAAGCATTGAATTAATAGCAATTAATTGCTCATTTATCCGATTAATTACCCGATTGGTCAATATAACTTCCAGACATCAATTATTATCAAAATAAATATCGATTTCGACTAACACTAATAATCCCAACACAATGAAAATAACAATTTCATCTTTAATCAACACGAACTTATTCATCATTAATATTATAACTCACAATATTTAACAACCATATCATTCCTAGGAAAGAGGAGGGTTTCCGATAAGGATTTCTCCCTATCATGCGCAATTAGGTGACCAAACCTCTCCTTGTGTAACTTTCTGACATTGTCAATATTGCAAATAATAATATGAATAACTTTATCGTCTCAATTATTGATTTAATAATAATAAATATTATTCAGATGATCTTTGTGACAATAATTGAATCAATAATATGAGAGATATTATCAACAATTCTTTATATAGCAATAATTGAGTATAACTGAGTGACTTCTCACGTAAGCATAAATAATCAATACTGTGCTACTATGCAACCACGCGTATTACTGTACTTTTACTACCGGGTAGTTTAACAGTTTTGTAAGACCCTAACTTTTATAAATAAAGATTAAATGATATTCGATTGGTCGGGGAATATTCGTTTTAACAGGGAATATTTGTACGATGACACAATCATTGGTGGACCCCACAACGAAAGTATTGTCGTAGTTAGAAAATGATAAATTATCTTTTTATAAAAATAACGGTGAAAATTTTATCGTTAAACTGTTGAACTACCCGGTAGTAAAGTAATAAAGATGTCTGGCGTGGTTGCATAGTAGCACACGGTATTGATTATTGATGCTTATATGAGAAGTCACTCAGTTATACTCAATTATTGCTATAGTAATTGCTGCATCATATCTCTCATATTATTGATTCAATTATTGTCACAGTATCGACAAATGTATGACCCCAAATTATTAATAAATGAAATTTAATTTCCTCTATTTATTATTTTGAAATAGTAAGGGTTGATTTGATTAATGTGGTTAATTATGGGTAAAATGCGCAAATATCTCAAATAAGCAAGTGGTTATAAAATATTCATTATTGTCGGAAAATATTCGTTTGGTCGTGGAATATTTTTACTGTCGAGGAATATTTGTACGACGGCACGGCCTTGTGTGGGCCACATAACGGAAAGCGATTGAATGAAGAAAACGACAAGTATAAGTTGTTTATAAATAACGGCGTGGTTATTCTGCGATTATCTTTGTTGGAATACACGGTGGTTAAAACACAAGTTAATACGCGTTGTTGCACGATGGAGCACACCAAGATTGTACCAATTATCGATTCTTACGTAAGAAGGCACTTTTCAATAATTGTTACAAGTAATTATTGTTAAAGATTTTATTTTATTGATTCAATAATTGCTACGTTGATATTTTATATTACTTGTTGTTTCAATAATTGTCACTACAATGTATTTTCCATTATCTAGACAATAATTCATATTATATGAATAATATTATTAGATAACATTATTGGCAATATCTAGAAAGTTACGTCAAGGAGGGTTTGTCACCTAATTGCGGCGCCAATGAAGAGAAACCCTTATTGGAAAGCCCCTCTTTCTTGGGAACTTTGCTTGGTTGTCGATATTGTGATTCTCGTAATATTATTTGTGAATAATTAATTATTGATTTATATGATGAGGAAAATATTTATTTTATGTGGATATAGATGGAGAAATTTTTAAAGTGACAATTGTTGAAAATCGATATTTTATCTTTTACGATAAAATAATATTTTATTATATTATTATAATATAATAATGATGATATTTTTACAATGAATGTGGGATATATGAGTATATGAGGAGAAAGAGTATTTTTGTTACATTAAATGATTAACACGTGTTTTGTGTGTCGGTGGACCCCATTTCTTGACTCAAATTTGATTATAGCTTGTAAAATCGCTCGTTTATGGATTTCGGTCAATTTCTGTTTGGAATTTGGAAAATGTTTCTTCTGCAAAGTTGTAGAGAATGAAATTTCCTATGGAAAGGACATGAAATTGGATTTTGTTTGATAAAAGGGCTATTTATTATGAATTATTGAAGTTCTGAAGTTCCGAAATAATTGATTTTTGGAAGTTTTAATTATGTTTATTAAGAAAAACGTTTTTTTTTATTTTGTGGGCTACACTAACATGTGAGTAATGAGCTGAGATCAGTTGTCTAAGGTGGGCTTGAAAATTATATATATATATATATATATTAATATTTTATTAAATTTTCTACTTTGGTGTTCTAAGCATTTTCCTATAAATAGGGTGCTTAGGTTAGAATTGAAAATCACACTAGAAACTGAAGTTTTCTCTCTCTTTCTCTCTATATTATCGAGCATATTCTTGTGAGTATTTTGATACTTTGAGTGTTGCTATCTGATTGCAAGTTCCTTCAAAGACTATATCCAAAGATTCCAGGTCAAAGTCTTGTCTCTTTTTCGAGTAAGGGATGTTATTTTTTTATAAATGATATTATTTCATTCAATATCATTATACCGGAATATTGGTAAGATTTTTCTTGTGAAATTCTTATCTTTTCATGTCGAGGTTACTATTCATGAGTTACTATTCATGAGTTACTATTCATGAGTTACTATTCACGAGTACTATTCACGAAGCATGATGATTTTTCTTATGGAATTTCTACCTTTTAGTGTCAGAGTTACTATTCACGTATACGACACTATTCACGTATACGACACTATACACGAATACGACACTATTCACAGAAAAAATTAAATTTTCTTTTCTGTGTCCAAGATTATCTGTTATGGTTTCTATCTTTGATTGGATCTATATTTTGATCTTCATTTTTGAATTCTGTTCCACAATAGTTTTTTTATGGAGTATTTTTGAACATGGATAAACCGAAGTACGAATCCTTAATATTTGTTCTTTTGTCTCACTGGGTTCATTTTCTTTAAAATATATTTTTCATCATCCTCAGTCCTAAATGATGATATTACTGAATATCTTTGGCCTGTAGTGCAAAGATGAATGATTTTATGATGAATATCTTTGGCCTGTAGTGCAAAGATGAACAGGTGTTGAGATAAATTTGGCCGACTGATTAATATCTTTGGCCTGTAGTGCAAAGATGACTATTTGATTCAAGATGTATATTGATTGATGTTACAGGGTTAAAATATCCATGATGGACTTTTAAATTCATAGATGATATTAGATTTCATTCCCTACTTAACTCTTCTAATGAATTATTGTTTCCACTGCAGTTGTTGATCTAAAACTTGTTGTCTATTGTATTCTATCAGATTTTTCCCTGTTGAGGACTAACGATAATTTGTTGTACATTATCTTAGTCATAATATTCTTTACTGGGCTAGTTGAGCTCACCCTTTTCCTTTTGTTCCATTTTTCTTCTCGTGGAGGCGAGAATATAACGGGAACTAGTCGGGGTGTGGAGTGATGGTTCAAGACAGTGGTTTTAGTAGTCCTCACTATTTTGTAAAATAGTGTATCAGTAATTGTAATGAGGACTTATTTGAGTGTGGATATTGTCTAGATGACAATATTTGTATTTATACTCACAGCTTTTATGTTGTATTAATAAAGTTGTAGTTGTTTTACGTACCATGTATTTTGACGACTTTCGAGAATGGGTGTTGTATACCTATTTTGGGGGCGCCACAATTAATATTAGAGCTTAGAGATATGGTCTCTGGCGGAGATCAGGGAATAGAACTAGGAGGAGAGACGAGTAAATCCTTCGCTAGTGTGTCATACCTAAGCCTATTTGTTATTTAATTGGTCGGTCAGAATATAGGGATAATATGTGGCATGTCAATTAACCATTGTTTTGTGACAAGAAATGGAATCAAGAAGATGTTGAGATAAGCAATGGAGCACATGAGACTGTTGAGTCACCACTGATCAACTCAATGGAGCACAGAGTCGCCTGTTGGTAGTAGTGAAATGGTTGTACCAACTCAACCAAATTTGAAATGTTTTTCAAAAAAGCCCAATTATTGGACTTTGTTGAACATGCCTTGGAAACAAAGATTCATAGAGTTCGGGGGTTTGATTAAGCGGGGGGAAGGTGTGACGCCCCCAAAATAGGTATACATCACCCATCTTGAGTCGCCAAATACATGGTACAAAATTCAAATACAACTTAATTATACAACCGTCGTGTAAAATACGACAAAACATAATCTAAGAGTTTTAATAAGAATATTGTCACCTAGACAATATCCACACTCAATGGAGTCTTCATTACATTTATTGTCACACTATTTAACAGAATAGTGAGGACTACTAATGCTATCATTTGGACCGTCACTCCATTCCCCGACTAGTCCCGGCTACGTTCTCATTTCCTGAAGAGAACAATGAAAGAAAGGGTGAAATATTATGACTAAGATAATGCAGAATAAATTATCATTAGCCTTCAACAGTGTTAAACTGATAAAATATAATAAACATCAAGTTTAACTGCAGCAGAACAAGCAATCCATTAGAAGAGTCAAGTAGAGAATATAATCTACTATCTTCTATGATTTAAAAGGTTTTTCATCACGTTTATCGTTGAGACTCAGCTTAATAAATAAACCACATCATCCCTGCACTACGGCCAAGGATATTCATTAGTATCACGACCACAAATTATCCATGTACTACGGGCCAAGGATATTCGTGCATTCATCAATGGCCATGATCATGCCAACAACTGTCCATCAATGCACTACGGCCAAGGAGGACTTTTACCACATCATTTGTAACATTACGGTCATGATTATACCGAATAATCCCTGGTAATAATCATACCAAGTCCATCTATGCACTACAGGCCACAGATGACTTTCAACATATTATAAACATGAGGATGATGACAATTCAATAAAACAAGTTCAAGAATAACGTCCAAATTGTCAACATGATACTGCTTTGTGGAGTAAAATTCAAGAATGCTCAGAAGAATATTTCCATGAAAAGATACTGGATGAAGCGCAAATATCCAGGATATTCTACTAATTTCATGGAGTATAGAAGCCAAAACTTTAACCAACTTAGTATAATAGAATATATGAAACTACAAATGGATTTTCGCCCGCCATGCGGTAATCCACGTAGACAGATCATTTCCACAAGTTAATAAGGAATGAATACAAAGGATCATTCACCATGTATGCGGTAATCCACATAGACAGGTTATTCCAACAGAGTAATAAAAAATGGAAACAGGTCATGCGTAATCTGCACCGACAGGATATTCCAATAGAATAATAAAGAATGGAACCAGTCATGCGTAATTACGCATTGCATATGATGTTCTAATGTAATAATAAAGAGTGGAACCAGGTCATGCGTAATTCGCACATGCATGATGTTCCAACAGAATAATAAAGAATAGAATAACAACAGAATTCACTAGGTATGCGATAGACCGCACAGACAGGTTATTCCAACAAAATAATAAAGAATGGAATAATAGAAGAATTTCACTATGTATGCGGTACTTCGTATAGACATGTTATTCCAACATAATAATAAAGAATAGAATAACAACCCTTATGAGTATTGAAAGAAAATAACTCTCTTCATGAATACGAAAGAATAATACCCCTTACTTTAGAAAAACTGGATACTGAAATAGTGAGGTAGCAGACTTCTCTTCTTCTTTCTCTATATAATTTCTCTCTATAATAATTGCTCTAAAGCTTTTGTGAATTGGTGAGAAATGAAGGAAGAATGAGCTTCTATTTATAGGAAAATATAGTTTCGATAATTGCACGTTTTGGGGCTCGAAATATTACAGTATAATACCTTCCTCTTTTTCTTCATTTTTAATTTAGTCCTACAAGTATTATCAAATTTGCACCACCTCCCCTAATAGTAAATAATGTGAATTAATAGTTCATTCATGTGACTCAATAGTATAATCATGTGAAAAAACTAATTACAGTATAGTACCTTCAACTATACCTCCATTTTTAATTTAGTCATGCAAGTATTATCAATCTTGCACCACCTCCCCTAATAGTACATGAATGTGAATCAATAGTACACACATGTGAACAAATAGTTATAAGCATGTGAAATAATAGCAATTAATTGCTTAATTATCTGATTAATTACCCGATTGGTCAATATAAACTCCAAACATCAATTATTATCGAAATAAATATCAATTTCCACTAACACTAATAATCCCAACACAATGAAACTATCAATTTCATCTTTAATCAACACAACTTATTCATCATTAATATTATAACTCGCAATATTTAACAACCAGGTCGTTCCCAGGAAAGAGGGGGCTTTTCAATAAGGATTTCTCCTTATTGGCGCACAATTAGGTGACCAAACCTCTCCTTGACAGAACTTCTAGACATTGTCAATATTGCAAATAATAATATGAATAACTTTGCTATCTCAATTATTGATTTAATAATAATAAATATTATGCAGATGATATTGTGACAATAATTGAATTAATAATATGAGAGATATGATGCAACAATTACTGTAGCAATAATTGAGTATAACTGAGTGACTTCTCACGTAAGCATCAATAATCAATACCGTGTGCTACTATGCAATCACGCGTATTACTGTACTTTTACTACCGGGTAGTTCAACAGTTTTAACGGTAACACATTCGCCGTTATTTTTATAAAAAGATAATTATATCGTTTTCTAACTACGACAATACTTTTGTTGTGGGGTCCACCAATGATTGTGCCGTTGTACGAATATTCCCTGTTAAAACGAATATTCCCCGACCAATCGAATATTATATAACCACTTGCTTACTTTGTAAAATTTGTAAATATAACCCACAACTAAAACATTATACCAAATCCACACCATAATATTAAAAAATATATTTCGAGAAAATTTAATCTTTATTTATAAAAGTTGGGGTCTTACAACCTCCCCTTCTTATGAAATTTCATCCTCGAAATTAGGGTGCGTACCTGGTATGTCGAATATCGACGTCAGGATTTTTAATTGTCCCTTTCCGTTAATTGTTCTTTGGTGTTCTCATTTTAGGTGAGATTTGTTTGAAAAAATAAGTGAAAAATGTCCGACATGTATAATGTCGACGATGGACTATTAAGAGTCGCCAGTTGGTTGTACCAACACAACCGAGATAAGGTTTATACATTGACCCAGTGATGTGACACTGCTAAACGGGTCGATGAAACCGAGATTCATTAGGGTCCGGGGACTTAATTATGCGGAGGGAAGGTGTTAGGCACCCCTTGACATCCGTGTTACCACGGTGACCGCCTCTTTTCAAAAAACTATTATCTGAATATGTGTGTGTATGTGGGTCAATATGTTATTATTTGGAAGTGGTACGAGGCCTCGTTCGCACCTATATACACAGGGTTTGAATTTATGCAAAAATTCAGTTTTTAGCAAGATATAGCAATGATGTTTTATAAAAAGGTTTTTCAAACCCTGATGCTCAATAGTAATTGAGACCTTTTACACTTCAATTTTATTAAGTGTTCGACTGGATTAATTTTATTTTCGAGATGTGAAGCATCTGTAAGAAAATAATGTATAAAAATAATGCCAATTTCCTCGTGGGTATAAAAACCATCTGAGGAAATTTAGACACCGCAGAATAATTTACAAGCTGCTTACAGCTGAAAATGTCCATCACGGGAACCGATTCTAGATCCAATAGGCTAAATCTGTGATCACATGATTCCAAGGCGCACATGATACAACAATTTGTATGAAAGCAGTAAGCAGGTATATATATAAAAGCTATAAATATATATATATAGACATGATCACCAACCACGAAGCACCTCCATGGGGGATCAGAAATGTGAATAAAGCTGTAAAAAGCTATCAACCACCACGGAGGAAACTCTCGGTGGGACAAAACGTAAATAAAGCTGTAAAGCTATCAACCACCACGGAGGAAACTCCAGGCGGGACAAAATGTAAATAAAGCTGTACAAAGCAATCAACTGCCATGAAGTGAACTCCAGGAATGACGAAACGTAAAGAAAGCTGTAAAAGCGATCAACCACCACGAAGTAAACTCTGTGTGGGACAAATATATATATATATATATATATATATATATATATATATATATATATATATATATATATATATATATATAAGCGATAAACGCATTTGATACAAAATCTGTGCTCATCGAATGAGTTCGATTAATAGTTCATATATATATATATATATATATATATATATATATATATATATATATATATATATATATATATATATATATATATATATATAAAAACAGTAAACGCTCCTATGTAAAATTGTGCTCATCTAATAGAGTCCCACACAATATATATATATATATATATATATATATATATATATATATATATATATATATATATTAAAGCAAGTAAACGCATCCTCAGGATGTAAAATCCGTGCTCATCGAATGTAGTCGACACACGCTTTATATATATAAGTATATATATATAAAAGCAAGAAATGCTCGGGCATCAAGTTCAGGCTCATCGAACAAAGTTCGACATACGTTCATATATATATAAATATATATATATAAAAAGTAAATAAACGCTCGAGGCATCAAAATCAGGCTCAATCGAGGCATAACTCGATAATGTTAGTCAATATATATATATATATATATATATATATATATATATAATATAAACCACGGACGAAAAAACCACGGACCAAAGTCCGGGCAAACACACGCAACACGACTCTCAACGTGAAGAAGGGTGTGTGCAAAGATGAAGAGAAAGGCTTTAAAGTGTGTAAGAAGGCATACAGTGGACTGCCAAAGAAGACTTCTATATCTTTAAAGTAGATAAAACTCGGCTCCTGCCGCTACAAAAGTAGCTATATGTGAGCTCACAAGTATTTAAAATGGGAAAGCACTCAGTATATTGCAAGTACGGAGCAAATTTGACAGGGCTTCCCTCGCTCTTTCTCCCTCAAAATGGCCACCCTAAGCCCTCTATTTATAGAGGGGAGTCATGAATGTACTGCTGACCACCGCAGTGTACCGAGGTCGTCCGTCAGGTTGCCCTGTGTTTCTCGGGTCGGGTCGTCTCGCAGTACGTGCACATAAGCACTGCAATATCCGCTCAAACTTTCAGAATTGCAATCCGGGCATCCCACTGAGGTACATAGACCTATTTCGGACCGCCGTTATCGAGAGTTGTACAATGGCATGGGATTAGAGGTTGTACGAAGTCATGAAGATGGGACGATGCCCTCCGGTCTTCAAGCTTCAAATTCTATCTGTTACCCTACACAATAGTCACTCGGGATTGGTTCTCCTGGATTCTTTTGGGACATCGTGGTGTAGAAATGTATGTATGAGATGTTGAGACGACGTGATGTGGCCTTAGAGTGGCGAGATGATGCCTTGGCCCCTTACCAGAGTTATCGCCGGTTGGGGCTGATAAAGCAGACATTGCTCAGGGTTATTGCTGAGATTGGACTGCTGCAAGTGTTGAAGGTCCTCAATGTCAATTCTGAGGTGTGCCTGTCCTCTCGGTCTTATCTCTGGGTTGGTACTGGGAATCACGTTATGAGCGTCGAGATTGAAGCTGGTTGCATTTGAAACAAGCATTTCCGGGGTTATCGCCGAAACTGCATTCCTTGGGCTAATCACCAAGGTTGGTAGCTATTCCCATGATTGGGACTGAGACTGGATACCATGGGGTTATCTCTGAGATTAATCGATCTTCTCCGGTGTGTGTTCCGGTATTGGATCTTCATGCCTCGTGGTTATCTCCGAGGTTGGAATTATACTCCCAGTGTGTGTCCTAGGGTTGATGTTGAACTTTCGGTAGTATCCGGAATGGATATGAACTGTTTTCCAAGGTTCCCTCTTGAAAGACAAATCTGTCCTCCTGCAATATTAGTGACAGGTGTGCAAAAAATTTCGAGTGTCTACAGATGCCCCTCTTTATCATACTCATGCAATGCAATGCAAGGGTAGGATAAAGAATCCTAGACACTTGAAATGCCATAAGAAAAACATGATACTATATGCAGCAACATGATGCAAATATATGATGCACGTGTGTGGGGTTGTTCCCCAACATGCGGGGGATGATTGCTGAATCCTTGTAATGTTTACCGAGGATTGGCAAATACGACCTGATCGGATGTGTGATCCGAATCTATTAGGATGTTGATGTTAGAGTTATCACCAAAGTCCTGGAGCCTTGATACACACTTAATTATGAAGAGGTACCTCTTATGTGTAAGAGATCTGTGGGGATGAAGCTTTGTCTGTTTGAGGATGTGTATAACATATTCCATCATCGATCCTCCTTGATGATGTTGACCTTTCCTAGTTTGTATTGCCAGGATATGTCAAGATTCTGTCGGATTTACTGCCAACAACAGATGATGTCAGGATTGCCTGACCTTCGTTGATTTGTACTTCACCGACGTGTGAACCAACGGCTGAAAACCCTTTGGGATAGATTGTCAAGGCTACTTGACCTTCGTTGACGTGTGAATCAACGACTGATACTATGGGGGTAGATTGTCAAGGTTGATTGACCTTCACTGACGTGTGAATCAACGGAACATTGCATTATGACCCCCGCTGGGGATCCATTGAGGACTCATGAATACGAACGTATGTAATCATCGAACAGTTTTCGATGCCTCGATGGGTATACTTGCCATCGGCTGAAATTACGTCAAGGCTGCTTGACCTTCGTTGATGTGTGTGTCAACAAATGTGCATGCATTGTAACCTCGTTGATGTGTCTATCAACGGCTAATATCATCGGATGGCTTCCGACGCTTCATTGGATTTACTTGACAATGGTCATGCTGATGTCAAGGCTATCGACCTTCGTTGATGTGTGTGTCAACGGATGAACACACGTTGTAACCCCTGTTGGGGATGTACGTTGTAACCTCGTTGATGTGTGTATCAACTGCTGATATCATCGAATGGCTTCCGACGCTTCATTGGATTTACTTGCCAATGGTCATGCTGATGTCAAGGCTGCTTGACCTTCATTGATGTGTGTGTCAATGGATGAACACGCATTGTAACCCCCGCTGAGGATGTACATTGTAACCTCATTGATGTGTGTATCAATCGGCTAATATCATCGGATGGCTTCCGATGCTTCATTGGATTTACTTGCCAACGATCATGCTGATGTCAAGGCTGCTAGACCTTCGTTGATGTGTATGTCAACGGATGAACACGCATTATAACCCCCGCCGGGGATGTATATTGTAACCCCGTCGGGGATGTACGTTGTAACCCCCGTCAGGGATCTACGTTGTAACCCCCATCGAGGATGTATGCGTTGTAACCCCCATCGGGGATGTACGTTGTAACCCCCGTTGGGGATCCACGTTGTAACCCCCGTCGGGGATGTACGTTGTAACCCCCATCGGGGATGTACGTTGTAACCCCCGTCAAGGATGTACGTTGTAACCCCCATCGGGGATCCACATTGTAACCCTCGTCGGGGATGTACGTTGTAACCCCCGACGGGGATGTACATTGTAACCCCCGTCGGGGATCTACGTTGATCTTTAGGGTAATGACCCGGAATTGGCGGCATTGGACCTGTACAAAGTATTGTCGGATGTGATTTATAACAAATGAGATCATTGGCATGGTATACCTCGTGTTTGGGCAACTACCAATGAGTGATGTACAGACTCAAAGTTCCATCTGAGAAGACCAGGATTGCAGGCTGTTTTGCTCAATCGCGTAGTATTTTTATTCCCAATTTGACCTTTTCAGTCTGCAAGAACTCTTTTACAACTCGAACTGGACCGAGCCGGAGGGGTGGGGCCCACATAGGGGTGCCACAGGTACACCTGCTTCAGTCGCAGATGGACCTGCGACTAACCGTGATATTAATATCCTGCAGGTTAGTCTCACAAGTCACTTTCAACTTGTCTCGCTAAGAAAAATCCTGAGCTTTCCCTCAGATCTGCTGAGTTGGGGCGATCTTTTGAAAATTCTATCACCGTACACGTGTTCTGCACTATCCCTTTCTGAGGTGATTTGGAGACTTATTGTCCAGATATTATGGATCCAGATCAGCCGAGTAGCTCCCATAGGACCACTTCTGGTGTACGGAGGAGGGCTTTTGAAGTGCCTCGACCCCGTTCTGATAGACAGCCTCGTCGATTAGTGGAGGCAATGATACATCCAGTCAGGGTTGATGTGCCGGACGTCGAGGACGAGGATGAGGACATTTCGATTGAGGACCCCGCTCCTGCAGCTCATGTTCCCCGTAGGGAGCTCCTTTGTATTCAGGTGGAAAACCCAGAGCTTCTAGGTGACTTGAGCAGACATCCCTCGATGTACTTGTATGCTAACGAGGTATGACATTAGATCTTGATCTTCCTTCTTTCCTATTGATGAGGAGTAAAGGATTCTGATGTTGATCTGCATTTCATGTAGATTCCCGGCTTTACACAACCTCGAAGGAATTAGTTTAGCATACACTCCATGCTCTTCATCTCGACTATAGAGCGGTAGTGCATGATTGGGGATTCGGGGCATTCTTCTCCATCCTTCTCCGTCGTTGTCCCTGGGGTTACCTCAGGGCATTGTCTGAGCGATGGTTTCATCAGACTTAGTCACTCTATTTGTTGGACTGTGAGGTGCTGATGACGCCGATGGATTGGTGGTTTATCACATGTATGGAGTTTAGAGGGGAGCCAGTGCCTTGTATGGCGAATATTACCCCTACTGCCGTCAGATCCTTGTTAGGAGTTCCGGCGGAGGCGCTCAAGGGGAGGATTGTTCGTGCAGGTCCTTTGGGCGTAGATGCTATAAGCGGGCTTTTGAGTGAGCCCATGCCTGATGATGTCAAAGTTAGGGATCGCATTCTTCGGCGTTTGTTCCTGATGATCATTAGGGGCTGCTTCATAGCAGATAACTCTTCTATGGTGTCGTTCGCTTTGATCAGTGCCACTCGTCATGTGGACCGTATTGGAGAGTATAATTGGGGTTCCTATACCTTTGCCTATTTCCTCAGGGGCATGCATATGCACTCACAAGGTTTGACTGAGGCTTGGCTAGGATTCTACCCATTTCTATGGTGAGTATTTCTCTTATCATTTCACATTTATAGGTTAAGAGTGTTTACTGGCCGTAGATGTTTTTCCATTATGTTGGCAGTTTTGGGCCTACGAGAGGCTCCCATGCTTGCGTCCCATGAGTGTGTTAGATTTAGATACCTATCCACGAGGACGATGATGGCACCATTCCATTTTGGCGGAGGTCCCTGTAGCTGAGGGTTTCACTCATTGTCGCCTGTAGCTGGAGTTGTTGACAGCTAATATCATCACATGGATTCCCTATTCTGGGGAACATTTGGCCATCACATGTGATCTCCACCCGGAGAGTTCCTCTCTTTACAGGTGGAGGATGGAAGCTCTACTTAGGAGGGCATGCTATTAGGAGCACCACAGGGGAGATTCGCATGCCGATTTTGCCTCCTGTCAGGCGTCATTGGCCTGTATCACAGACACCCATCACTGATATCCCATTGTTGGGGGTTGATGGCTTTGCATTATTAGAGGGTCCTTGTACTCAGGAGATATTCCAGCGTTGGTGGTTCCCTCGTACTATTAGAGCAAAGTCCCGCGCCACTCAGTTCATGGGGAATATGGTTCCAAGATCTGTGATGATGACAGATTGGATAGCCTGTGTCCGAGATCCGACTCATGTGACACAGATTGATAGTTTAACCCGGCGACTAGACCAGGCACATTTCTTTATCCTGCATTTGGGCAGAGATCCGGCAAAGGCAGATTCGTTTGATCCTTCCAGCTTAGGCGTTGGCCCCTCAGACGACCCATTCAGTTTTGTCGGCGCAGATCCTCCTCTATATAGGCCTGACATCCCTGTTGACCGAGATCTAGTGACTCAGGAGGAGTTACATCAGGTGGATAGGATTGATGATGTAGACATTGACACCATTGTGTAATCTCGTTATATCTTTTAATAGGCCTCTGTTAGCTATTGGGTGGCTGTGCCCCATTCTCGCTATATCTTTTGATAGGCCTCTGTTAGTAGTAGAGGCGTCATGCCCCATTTCCTGTATTTGTAGTATGTCTGGAGATGATGTATTAGATGTTGATATACTTAGGAATGTATGCACAGTTTTTTTTATTCCCTATATCATATTGCCATCTATTATCTGTAATGAATGTATCATGTTATGCATATGTATGTATGTCCAGAGATATTCAGCATTGACCCCTGGATGGTCTTATGACACGACCCGTACAGATGTCTTCTTCGACAGTTAGCCGTATTGATCATACCCCACCATCATTGGTGGCATTTAGTATGAGATCGTGGTATGATAACATGTCACCATCAGACAGGGTGACCGTAGATCATTTGTTGCAGCATACTATGACCCTGTTGATGTTTCAGGTTCCCACATGATTTGTGGATGGCATGCTAGAGCACTGGGTATCGGAGAGGCATGTTTTCTAATTTGGGACCCAAGAGTTGACTCCCACTCTGGAGGAGTATGCACGGTTGATGATGCTGCCACTAGACAGACCTTGCGTACATATGGCTTTGGGGGACATGAGTCGACGGTTCATGACCCTCACTGGATTGAGGTGTAGAGTGGTGCAGGATGAGCTTACATCGAGCCACGTGATATCCCATCATTTTCTGTTTGACAGATTTGGCTCTGAGGATAGTTATACATGACATTTCGGGGATTTCACCGCACTGGGGGATCATTGGCGTCTAGCCAGAGTGGATGTACTGATATTATGCGTGCTGTCGTATGTCTACATGCCACGGTACATGGATGAGATAGATATTGGGGTCATCATGGCAGTGAGAGCTCTCAGGGAGGGTCATACCATCATTCCCATGATTATAGCAGAGACTCTGAGGTCAGGCAAACACTGCTGCGCTTATCCGATAGGAGTGTTCATGGGCAGCTCGGTCATGCTGTACGTGTGGTTTATGTCACACTTGAGACCGATTGGAACTTTTAGACGGCACGGGTATTATTTCACCCATGACATAGCCATGTCATACTCCTTTCAGCCATCGGAGTGTACGGACGCTTTGGCTTGGTCCATGTTCTTAGCGGATATCAGGGATCCATTTAGCATATTGCTGTGCTCAGGGTTTAGCTCACCTTACAGCTTTATTACTCATGCTCCGGGCATGGACTATCTTCCTCTGGCTGGTTTGAGGGGCATGACTACCTACCACCCGCTGGCCGTGATGTCACACTCTGACCAGCTTTAGGACTTTCATACTTTTGAAGGGGCGTCGGGTCAGCGTTCCGCTTCTCGTTATCCTTCAGCAGAGGACCGATCCCTTGTGTATGCTTGTTGGGATCAGCGTGAGATAGCTACTTTTTCTGTGAGCCATCCGGGTTGTTCTGCAGAGTATTCCGCATGGATGGAGACATAGATTGCACCAGCTGTGGTAGTATCCACATTGCCGAGTCGTGATTCAGAGAATGTAGAGCCTATGGAGGACATTGATTCCTACATCGAGGAGGAGCCAGTTGCTGGGTTGCCAGCATTTCCTTTAGATTCTCCCAGTACTAGTACTGTTGTGATTCAGTATTCAGTATAGTACTTTGAGTAGAGTCTTCATCTGATGACCTTCGAGAGAGACCAGGCTAGAGCCTTGATGTTGACTGCCCTTGATGGGAGAGACGCAGCTCTGTTAGAGAGAGATGAGGCATTAGCTCGTAGAGATGACGCCGTTGTTGAGCGAGATGAGGCTAGATCAGCTAAAGATGCAGTGATAGTTGAGCGGGATAGTGTCATATCTGCCCGGGATGTAGCCGTTACAGATAGTACTGCAGTGAGGTCCCTTACCATTGGCATGATCGCAGAGATAAACGCTTACATTGATGAGCATATGGTCACCATGCAGATGGCTGCAGATCTGTTGGGTCGTGTGGATACTCTCGTACAGGAGACCACAACTTTTCCTCCTTCTTCTGAGAGGGGCACCATGTTGGGCTTGTTAGCTCGCATATATCCTGACTTGTAGATGAGTTTGTATTCTTCTGCATAGACTAGCTTAGTCATTTTTCATGTACAGTTTACATTGTGTATATCAAACATCATTATATATATGGCAGGGAAATATATTTTTGATCACTTCCCTTTTAAATATGCTTTGCTACTTGTTTGATATTTTATCGTCTGCTTCAAGGCTTGCGATCTTGATGTATTCAGAATTCCTCCTTGAGGGATGGACATTGAGATGTCTCTTGACAGTTCAGAATGGATCATTGATATGTATGCATCCCTACCATCTTTGGTGTCTTGGGACTGGTTTCTGCATGGAAATGTGGAGAGGAGTTTGGCTTTCCTCTCTGAGATTGACCGCACCACAGATGGTTGCCAGTACTTCTATTTAGGAGAAGCCTAGTTAATGTCATCTCTTATGGATTGGTGTTGCTCTTCAAGGTATGACCGCAACTTAGATGGTCGCCGAATCTCCTATTTGGGAGGAGTTCAGGTAATTCCATCCCTTTGGTCTAAAGCCAATGAAATGTAGTGGATTGAAGAATGATCCCAGTACCAGTTGACAAGGGTTTGTGTTTTAGGTAGGGGTGAGACTGCACCATGAATGGTTTCCTACGTACTCCTATTGAAGAGGAGATCAGGTCTGCATAGTTCGAACCTGCTGTAAGAGGTTCAACGCTATATGTGGCAGAAATGGTGTAGGAATTTTTTTTGTTTTTGTAAGGAGAAAAGGGTAGAAATGTTTTTGTTGTTTTTGTTTTATTGCGACCGGGCCATATGAAATGGTTTCCTACGTACTCCTATTGAAGAGGAGATCAGGTCGGCGTAGTTCACCCCTCAGGGCGAGTGAAAAGTGTGATCCCATGTGCAGGTCAGATTGCGGGGATGAGAAAGTTTAATCCTAGGTTGAGGATAAACTGCAGGTACGAGAATTTTGATCCTATGTATGGGTAGCCAAACTGCAAACACGAGAGGTTCAATCCGTAGTGGGATGACCTAAGTTGTAGGAACGCAGAGAAGCCAAGCTGCTGGCTTAAAAATTATGTTTCCCTGAGGGGCAAAGTATGGAAAAGTTGTATGTGGTAAAGGGTTAAAGAACCGGAATGACTGGTGATCTGATGATCCAACACCAGGATGTTTGCTTGATGGCAACTTCAGACATAGTACTATTTCACGGCATCCGAGTTGATGAGTTGTGGAAATTCATCGCCGTTCATTTCTTGCAATCTGAGAGCGCCTCTTGTCAATACTTCCTTGACAACAAATGGGCCTTACCAGTTAGGAGAGAATTTTCCCTTAGATTGATCTTGGTTGTCAAGGATCTTCTTCAAAACCAAGTCATCTTTGTCTAGCTAAACCGCCAGAGTAGGATTTTTTGTTGTAGGATCTGGCGATCCTTTGTTGATATAACTGACCATGGAAGATAGCCGCGGTTCGCCTTTCGTCTATTAGATATAATTGGTGGTACCTGTCTTGTACCCATTGGTCTTCATCCAGCTGAGCGTCTATCAACACTCTGAGGGATTCCATTTCAACTTCTATGGGGAGCACTGCTTCCATCCCATAGGTTAATGCATAGGGGGTTGCCCCAGTGGAAGTGCACATTGATGTTCTGTAGGCTAACAGAGTAAGAGGCAATAGGTCATGCCAATCTTTGTGGTTGGCGGACATCTTTTGCATAATCTTCTTGATGTTTTTGTTAGCCGCTTCAACAACACCATTCATCTTCGGACGATAGATGACAGAGTTAAGATGTTTGATGTGGAATTTACTGCATAATTCCTCCATCATTTTGTTGTTGAGGTTCTTAGCATTGTTTGACACAATCACCTCTGGTTGTCCATATCGACAAATGACATTATTTTTGATGAAAGCAATGATGACTTCTTTGGTAACCCTGGGGAAGGAGGCTGCTTCTACCCACTTGGTGAAGTAGTCGATCATGGTGAAGATAAATCGATGTCCATTACTGGCTTTAGGCTCAATGGATCTGATAACGTCCATTCCCCACATTGAGAAGGGCCAAGGTGAACTCATATTGTGGAGTTCGCGTGGAGGGGCGTGGATAACATTCCCATGAATCTGGCACTGATAGCATCTCTTGACGTGGTCATTGCATTGATCGACTTTGAGAGATAGCCAAGAATGTCACCTTACGAGGACTTTCTTGACAAGGAGGGGGCCACTCATATGGGGGCCACAGACTCCACCATGGATTTCATCCATAAGCCTTTAAGCTTGATCTTTGTCTAAACATCTGAGGAGACCTAGTCCTGCATCTCTTTTGTAGAGCGCATCTCCACTCAGGAAGAATTTCGTAGCAAGTCGATGGATCTGCCTTTTCTCAGTCGGGTTCGCCTCAGCGGGTGTAGATCCATCTCGTAGGTATTCTTTGATATGTTGATACCAAGGATGCTGGATGGGAGGTAGCTCATTCGATACTTCTCCAACGTAATTCCCATAGGTTGGGGCCTTGTGCAGGGAAATTGTGACGCTTGGCAAGTGTCCTTTGTCGATATATCAAATCAAGGAGGCCAAAGTTGGTAATGCATCCGCAAAGTTATTCCTATTACGAGGAACGTGTAGAAAGGAGATTTCTTCGAACTCCAAAACCATCTGTAAAACTTGCCGATGGTAAGGCAGCAAATATAGTTCCTTGGTTTGATAGATTCCGGTGGATTATTTGATTACCAACTCTGAATCCCCAAAGACAGTTAACCGCATGATGCCCATTGAACGGGCAAGTTTTAGCCCCATGAGATAGCCTTCATACTCAGATGTGTTGTTGGTGTTGACAAACTGCAATTTGATGGCGATGGGATACTGCTCCCCCGTACCAGATACTAGAACTGCTCCAGCTCCAGAACCTTCCATATTAACAGCTCCGTCAAAATACATCTTCCATGATTGGCATGTATCGTACTGATGGTGTTGCTGAACTATCATTATTCCTTTATCGGGGAAGTATGTCTATAAGGGTTTGACATCCCCTGAAGGTGCAGCGGCCAGTTGATCCGCGATTCCTTGCCCTTTGATGGACTTTTGAGTCACGTAGACGATGTCAAATTGTTGTAGGATCAACTGCCATCTGAACAGCCGGTAATTTAACATGGGTTAATTGAACACGTACTTGAGAGGATCCACGCGGGATATGAGATGGGTTGTGTGACCATGGAGGTAATGTTGTTACCTCATGGAAGCCTATGCTAAAGCACAACACGTATTTTCGATCAGAGTGTACTTGTGTTCACTGCTGCTGAATCTTTTGCTGAGGTAATAGATATCTCGTTCTTGGCCTCTATCGTCCTTCTGTCCCAGCATGTTGCCCATGGCGTTGTCACTTATGGACAGGTACATAAACAGGGGAACATCATCCCTGTGTGGTACCAAAATGGGAGCTTTGATTAGCTGTTCTTTAATGGTGAGGAAGGCCTTCTGGCACTCATCATTCCATTTCATGGAGGAGTTCTTCCTTAATAGCTTGAAGATTGGCTCACAGGTTGCTGTGAGAGATAAACCTGCTAATGAAGTTGATTCTTCCCAAAAATCCCCGTATTTCCTTCTCTGTCTAAGGAATGGGCATTTCCGTGATGGCCTGGATTTATGTAGGATCCAGCTCAATCCCTTTGTGGCTAACTAGAAATCCTAGCAACTTGTCTGATTTAACGCCAAATGCACACTTGGCTGGATTCAACTTCAAGTTGTACTTACGCAACCTGTTGAACAATTTTCTGAGATGGTCTAAGTGGTCTTCCTCCTTCCAGGATTTGACAATGATGTCATCCACATAGATCTCGATCTCTTTGTGCATTAAGTCATGGAAGAGAGCTATCATAGCTCGCTGGTAGGTGGCTCCGACATTGATGAGCCCGAATGACAACCGTCTATAGAAAAAGGTTCCCCAAGGCGTGATGAAAGCAATTTTCTCACGATCTTCCTCAACAACCATGATCTGATGGTACCCCGCAAAGCAATTAGCAAAGGAGTACATGCAGTATTGCAACCCACCATGTCTTCGTGAGACCATGCAAACACATCCTAGAATTGGGTTAGTAGCGTAACCATGTCATTACGCTGGTTTGGGGTAAGGTCTGAACCAATCTAGATTAACTTAGGGCTTTCTAAGGTTTCGAGATTGAAGGAAGTGGTTTGGTCAAGGTTGGGTTTAGGTTTGTCTTTGACCCATTCTTGAATTTCTAGAGGCACCTCAATGTCCTCATGTACTTCCATCAAGGCTGAATTCATCTCTACATCAAAGGTACAATCCTTGTGGAGCAGAGGCACCGTATCAGTAAGTACAAGCACATCTAAATTCAGGGTCCTAAAACAAAATATGCTTTCACTTAGAATATATGAAAAGGTTTAATCATACAAAGTGTTAGCATGTACTGGTAAAATGACTGCTAATACTATATAGAAAAGTAAGCAGTTATGATATCTACAGGGTAGAAAGAGTTTCTGCCCGTTTTACCCTTGTCGACCAATGCAAGGAGTGTTGTTCTAATTGGCAAGGGCAAAGTCAGGGTGGACTGCAGTGATGGAGGGATTGTCATCGTCCTCCGTATCCCGAATGATGGCCATTATGTCTGAGCAATCATCGTCTGGGGTGTATCTATTTGTATGTTCAACATGAATGATGATGCGTATGCCCGACATCATTCGGATGACATCTTGTTTAATTCTTTGTTTCTCTTCATCCACTCGGGGATCTGGAACAATGACTTATTTCTCTTTCACCGGTACCGGCTTGGGAAATAACATAACCATGATATTGGCTGGGACCTTTACAGGAGGTTGTGCGGACTTAGCAGTTGCAATTATAGATGAACGTCGTGTAACTGAAGCTGAAGGAATCTAAGGATGTTTATGGGGATTCCTGTTACTAGAACTGGAAACGTAGCCTAGCCCATCTGTACCAGTTTGACGGATGACTTGGATGGGGTATTTGATACCCTGATGATCTTTACCAAACCCTTGTCCTGGCTGATGACCCAAGGATATCATTTCTTGAGTAGCAGCCATCACTTCGTCAGAAATCTTGGGTGGGAGAGGTGGCATTCCAATAGCATGGTACTGAGTATTGCCCACTTCCAAGGCAAGAAAACTAACCGGTTCAACATCTACATTGGCATTAATGTATGGTATGTCACTTTGTGTAGGACACTCCAGCTCAGCGTTGACGGTGACTAGGCCGTCATTGATAATGTATTTTAACTGTTGATGAAGGGTGGAGGGGACTGCCCCTGCCATATGAATCCATGGTCATCCCAAGAGCAGGTTGTATCCCGAATCTATCTTGAGTACGTGGAAAGACACACAGAATGTATGGGGACTAATTTCGATTGGTAGTTCAATTACTCTGACCGAATTTCGGCGGGCTCCATCAAAAGCTTTGATGATAGTATGGCTACTCCGAATTCGGTTGAGATTGATATTCATCTTCACCAAGGTAGCGTATGGACATATATTTAGAGACGATCCTCCATCTATCAAGACTCCAGCTAGCATGTATCCAAAAGACAAGACCGCAATGTGCAACGGCTTGCAATGACCGGTCCCTTCGGGCGGTATGTCATCATCAGTGAAGGATATAACATTGTTGTTGAAAATGTGATTAACCAAGTGTTAAAATTTTTCCGTATCAACTGATGTTGGTAGATAGGCTTCTTCCAAAACCTTCAACAAAATCTTCTGGTGATCCTCGAAAGTTAGGACCAAGTCCAAAATTGATATTTGGTGTGGAGCTTTTCTTAAGCTTAAAATCACCTTGGCTTCGTTATGACCCATAGTGCGGAGGAATTTTTCAATCTTCTCCATGGGTATTTTCCCCTTTGATTTGATGGTAGACTTCATCACCCGTTGGGGAAGATACAGTGGATTTTCCTTTGACACTGTAGCAGTGGTATGTGAGGTGGATCCTTCACCTTCTCCATAATTCCATGGCACTTTACGCAAGTTAACAATAGGATATTGTGCTCTGCATAGTAAGTTGATTGACTCGGGAGCGGCCACTTTCAAAGGATTGTTGCTTCCCCTGAGTTGAATTATTGGTATTGTGAGTGATTTGTCAGTCCCATCAGTCTCAATTGATATGACTACTACCGACTCTTCCATTTAGTAGGACATGTACTCTCACTTGCACGTAGCACGGTATCATCATCTGCTAGTTGCAGGACACCACTGTCAATTAAATTTTGGATAAGGTGGCGGAGTGCCCAGCATTCTTCTGTGCTGTGACCGCGAGAATGGGAGTGATATTAACATACTCCATCAGAATTGTACCGTCTTGAGCGGGGATCAACCGGAGGAAGAAGGGAAGTTATTCTTCCTTCACTGATTAACATCTGAAGGATTTCCTCCATAGGTTGGCCCAGATATGTGAATTCCCTTTTGTTGGCAAAATCCCTACGGGCTTTGGCATTTTCTCTCTTTATCACTTTGTCTTCCAGCATTTCATTTTCTGAAGGTGACGAGAGCATATTTGTGACAAGAGGGAGTAGACTAGCATGCTCCTGGCTGACTAACTGGTGTGTCACGTGATGTTGATAGGTCACCAGTTCTGCCAATTGCTCAATTTTCTTGCATAGAGCTTTCATCTTTCTTTCCATTGCGAACTGGAACTTGGCATAATCCCATTTGTCAACACCATCTTTGAGGGTCTGGGAGGATTCACTGTTGAAATTGGAACTCTGTCCATTGTTCCAATTGATCATGTTGACTTCTTCTTTTTTGTGTTGAGGAAGAGGGATGTCTTGAACGTGAGGCTGATCTGGTTTGGTAACCATGATCTCACCGTTGTCTATCAGGTCTTGGATCTTGTGTTTCAAGGCCCAACAATCTTGAGTATCATGTCCAGGTGCCCCGACATGATAAGCACATTTCTGAGCAGCATTAAAACCCCGTCCATTAAGGCTGGCTAGTGGAAGAAGATGCATAATTTTCTTCTGTGTTGTCAGAAGAGTGAGAATATTCTCGAGTGTGTCCCCTAAGGGTGTGATTACGCGAGGGCGTTTGACTTCTCCACCTTTTGGTATTTCAGGGTTCGAGACTGTGCTTGAAAGGGAGTGTAGTTTCTCCTCTGAATAGGCATGTTCTAATTGCCTTTTTGACCCTGTAGTATCTGGGAAACATCTTCTTCTTTCTTTTTATGGACCCTCCGGGGGTTGTTTCCATAATTTCCAAATTGGATCTGATCAGCAACAACTTTAAGGGTAGCTAGGTCTTGAATCTTTCCGGACTTCAATCCCATCTCAGCCATCTCCCCATGTTTGACCATTTCAGAAAATGGTTTATCGATGCTGGCTAAAACTCTTTCATAGAAAGGAGCTTCTTGTATGTCTATGAAATTCATGACCATCTCTTATTCTGTCATGGAAGGAATAACTTGGGCAGCCAGGCGTCTCCACCTTTGAGCATACTCTCTGAAAGACTCATTAGACTGTTTCTTGATCTTGGTAATTTGATACCGATCAGGAGCCATCTGAGACTGAAAGCTGTATTGAGTGAGGAAGGCGTGTGCTAGCTCTTCCCAGCTATGGATCTTTGAGTTGTCTAATCTTGTGTACCATGAACGTGCTTCTCCAGTCAGACTCTTCTGGAACAGTTGTATTCTGAGCTTCTCGTCCTTTGCATAAGATCCAAGTTCTCCAATAAACACTTTTAAATGTGTGTAAGGATCTCCTAACCCGTCATATTTTTCAAAGTCCGGAGTCTTAAACTTTTCTGATTAATGAACACCAGGGAAAATGCAAAGATCAACATATGAAACACTTCCGTGTGTTCCAATTCCTTTGATAGCATGAAGGGTCTCTTCCATTTGGAGGACTTTCTTTTTGATGTCACCAGTGTCTGGATCTCCTATGAGATGGGTGGTATCATTAGTTTTGTTGGTCGTATCCAACTGCATTTCAGGTATTTTAATGACCTGGTTTCCCCCTTTTGTAGAGGATTCAACATGTACGGGTATCTTTGGACCCTGAGTAGACTGGTGTAGTTCTTTAAGCAGAACAACCAAATATGTAATTTGTTTGCTTAATCCGTCGAATTCTTTGTGAGGACTAGATTAAGGTCAGTCTGATCAGATGATGACATGATTGACTATAGGCTTACAGCCTTTTTGGATTTTGACCGGGTAGTAGGTCCGATTAGTTCCCTGCGAAAGACTTGCATAGTTTAGTCTTTAGGGAATGTGTGTATAATAACATGCTATGTGATGTGTCCATTTTAGGAATTTTATCCTGCAAAATGGATGTTAGCTGTTTGTAGCATGTTAATTGGTATATGTACACATTTCTTCATATTTCTCATTACATGGAGATAGATATGGAATGAAATTACAAGTAATTGTGTTTACAAGTAGTTAAAATGAGAAAGCATGAAAAGACTTTCCTCCGTTTTGGGTTTATCAAAGGCTAACCTATCTTAGGTTACTCTAGCGGCTTTTTGGCATGAAGGTTCCCAAATCATCGCAATCTACTCAACGGGAAATTAATCCGGTCTTTCAACTAGAGCGAATTTGGGTGGTGCCTTTCCTGAGCCTCGCGGGAATTAGTCTTCCTACGAGTTCAGTAATCAAACACCGACGGGATAGCCTCCTGGTGGAGGGACCACACAACATACATTCACATACATCGCATCTCACCATATGAAAATGATGACATGTGCGAAGCACTAATATCACAAGTAGATATGGTGCGAAGCACTAAGTGCAATAAATAAATGCATTCGTACACATTCATCATAAATGTAAATGCAACATCCACACACAAGCAGATAACAGTTTTGAAAAGATTGTAATAGCGGCTTAAGTCCTCTTCTTTGGAGTCCCAGTGAGTCGCCACATCGCCGCGTCAGGATTTTTAATTGTCCCTTTCCGTTACTTGTTCTTAGGTGTTCTCATTTTAAGTGAAATTTGTTTGAAAAAACAAGTGAAAAAGGTCCGACATGTATAATGTCGACGATGGACTGTTAAGAGTCGACAGTTGGTTTTTTAAATGGTTGTACCAACACAACCGAGAAAAGGTTTGCACATTGACCCAGTGATGTGACACTACTAAACGGGTCGATGAAACCGAGATTCATTAGGGTCCGGGGACTTGATTATGTGGAGGGAAGGTGTTAGGCACCCCGTGACATCCGTGTTACCACGGTGACCGCCTTTTTTCATGAAACTATTATTTGAATGTGTGTGTGTGGGTCAATGTGATGTTATTTGGAAGTGGTACGAGGCCTCATTCGCACCTATATACACAGGGTTTGAATTTATGTAAAAATTCAGTTTTTAGCAAGATATAGCAATGATATTTTATAAAAAGGTTTTTCAAACCCTGATGCTCAATAGTAATTGAGACCTTTTACATTTCCATTTTATTAAGTGTTTGGCTGGATTAATTTTATTTTTGAGATACGAAACATCTGTAAGAAAATAATGTACAAAAATAATGTCAATTTCCTCGTGGGTATGAAAACCATCTGAGGAAATTCAGACACCGCAGAATAATTTACAAGCTACTTACAGCTAAAAATGTCCATCACGGGAATCGAATCTAGATCTAATAGGTTGAATCTGTGATCACATGATTCCTAGGCGCACATGATATCGCAATTTGTATGAAAGCAGTAAGCAGGTATATATATAAAAGCCTTAAATATATATATACAGACATGATCACCAACCACGAAGCACCTCCATGGGGGATCAGAAATGTAAATAAAGCTGTAAAAACCTATCAACCACCACGGAGGAAACTCCAGTTGGAACAAAACGTAAATAAAGCTGTAAAGCTATCAACCACCACGGAGGAAATTCCAGGTGGGACAAAATGAAAATAAAGTTGTACAAAACAATCAACTGCCACGAAGTGAACTTCAGGCAGGACGAAACGTAAAGAAAGTTGTAAAAGCGATCAACCACCACGAAGTAAACTCCAATTAGGCAAATATATATATATATATATATATATATATATATATATATATATATATAAAGCGATAAACGCACCCATATAAAATCCGAGGCTCATCGACGGGAGTTCGACAACAGTTCATATATATATATATATATATATATATATATATATATATATATATATATCTGAGAAAGGATCAAGTAGAATTCTTAAATAGCGAGAATGCCTTAAATAATAAATTTTATCAAAATGACGTAGTTTTGATAAGACGCGGTGGCATTTTTTGTAAATACGCGGTGGCATGATATTTACAAAAATGCCATCATATTATCAAAAAACTACGTCGCTTTGATAAATTTCTATTATTTAAGAGAGTTCTACTACTTAAGAGGTATACTCTTGATCACTCGTATATATATATATATATATATATATATATATATATATATATATAAAGCAAATAAACGCTCGGGCCAAAGTTTAGGATCAATCGAGGCATAACTTTCGATAATGTTAGTCCATATATATATAAATATATATATATATATATATATATATATATATATATGCATAAAACCTGAAATAAAACCACGGCCAAGTTCGGAAAAAACGCACGACACGACTCAGCGTGAAGAAGGGTGTGTGTGCAAGATGAAGAGAAAGGCTTTAAAGTGTGTAAGAAGGCTTACGATTGGACTGCAAAAAGAAGACTTCTATATCTTTAAAGTAGATAACACTCGGCTCCCGCCGGTACAAAAGTAGCTATATGTGAGCTCATAAGTGTTTAAAATGGGAAAACACTCAGTATATTGCAAGTACGGAGCAAATTTGACAGGGCTTTCTCGCTCTTTCTCTCTCAAAATGGCCACCCCAAGCCCTCTATTTATAGAGGGGGTAGCCGCAGGTGTACCTGAGGCTGCCCGGGTTGCCCCGGGTTTCTCGGGTCGGGTCATCTCGCAGTACGTGCACGTAGGTACTGCAATGTCCGCTCGAACTTTTAGAATTGCAATCCGGGCATCCGACTGAGGTATATAGGACCAACCACCATTGTCCAGAGTTGTACAATGGCATGGGATTAGAGGTTGTACGAAGTCATGAAGATGGGACGATGCCCTCCGGTCTTCAAGCTTCAAATTCTATCAGTTACCCTACACAATAGTCACTCGGGATTGGTTCTCCTGGATTCTTGTGGGACATCGTGGTGTAGAAATGTATGTATGAGATGTTGACACGACGTGATGTGGCCTTAGAGTGGCGAGATGATGCCTTGGCCTCTTACCGGAGTTATCGCCGATTTGGGCTGATAAAGCAGACATTGCTCAGGGTTATTGCTGAGATTGGACTGCTGCAAGTGTTGAAGGTCCTCAGTGTCAATTCTGAGGTGTGCCTATCAATTCCGGGTTGGTACTGGGTATCTCGTTGTGATCGCCAAGATTGAAGCTGGTTGTATTTGAAACAAGCATTTCTGGGGTTATCGCTGGAACTGCATTCCTTGGGCTGATCACCAAGGTTGGTAGCTATTCCCATGATTGGGACTGAGACTGGATACCTCGGGGTTATCTCCGAGATTAATCGATCTTCTCCAGTGTGTGTTCTGGTATTGGATCTGCATGCCTCGTGGTTATCTCTGAGGTTGGAATTATACTCCCAGTGTGTGTCCTGGGGTTGATGCTGAACTTCCGGTAGTATCCGGAATGGATATGAACTGTCTTCCAGGGTTCCCTCTTGAAAGACGAATATGTCCTCCTACAATATTAGTGACAGGTGTGCAGAAAATTTTGAGTGTCTACAGATGCCCCTCTTTATCATACTCATGCAATGCAATGCAAGGGTAGGATAAAGAATCCTAGACACTTGAAATGCCATAAGAAAAACATGATACTATATGCAGCAACATGATGCAAATGTATGATGCACGTGTGCGGGGTTGTTCCCCAACATGCGGGGGATGATTGCTGAATCCTTGTAATGTTTACCGAGGATTGGAAAATATGACCTGATCGGATGTGTGATCCGAATCTGTTAGGATGTTGATGTTAGAGTTATCACCAAAGTCCTGGAGCCTTGATACAGACTTAATTCAGAAGATGTACCTCTTATGTGTAAGAGATCTGTGGGGATAAAGCTTTGTCTATTTGAGGATGTGTCTAATATATTCCATCATCGATCCTCCTTGATGATGTTGACCTTTCCTAGTTTGTATCTCCAGGATATGTCAAGATTCTATCGAATTTACTGCAAACAACAGATGATGTCAGGATTGCCTGACCTTCGTTGATTTATACTTCACCGACGTGTGAACCAACGGATGAAAACCCTTTGGGATAGATTGTCAAGGCTACTTGACCTTCGCTGACGTGTGAATCAACGACTGATACTATGAGGGTAGATTGTCAAGGTTGCTTGACCTTCGCTGACGTGTGAATCAACGAAACATTGCGTTGTGACCCCCGTCGGGGATCCATTGAGGACTCATGAATATCAACGTATGTAATCATCGAACAGTTTTCGATGCCTCGATAGGTTTACTTGTCATCGGCTGAAATAACGTTAAGGTCTACTTGATCTTCGTTGATGTGTGTGTCAATGGATGTTCATGCGTTGTAACCTCGTTGATGTGTCTATCAACGGCTGATATCATCGGATGGCTTCCGACGCTTTATTGGATTTACTTGCCAATGGTCATGCTGATGTTAAGGCTACTCGACCTTCATTGATGTGTGTGTCAACGGATGAACACACATTGTAACCCCGATCGGGATATACGTTGTAACCTCGTTGATGTGTGTATCAACGACTGATATCATCGGATGGCTTCCGACACTTCATTGGAAGTTCTTAGTATAGGATTGAGAGCATACTAGTGTTCTAAGAGCTTAAGAGATTAATTGGAACAAGTTTCTTTCACAATTTAGAGGTATAATTCCATTCCTAGCATTCCATTTTCGGTTTTTGTTAAACTGAGTTCTTGAGTTTTAAAATTTCAAATTCTTGATTTTGTGGAATTGAATGGTAATGATGTTGAGTGATGTTCATATAGTTGTTATATGATCATATAAGCATGTTTAGACTATTATAAGAGTATTTAGGAATGATTTCGTGAGTAATTTTTGTGTTTGGGTTAAGCAGATTCTTGAGGTTCACTTGTTCTGATCCGAACTGGACATGGCACGATTCTTGCCAGATTTACATTGGTAGGCTTGTGCTTGTTGGCCGAACCTCTGAAATTTGTTTTGAGCTTCTGTTTTACAGATTGTTGAAGTACTATGTAGTGTATTACCATGCAAACATGTTTTAAGAGTATAGATAGCTATATGGACTTAATGTGGGTATGTTAGACTAGCATTAGCATGATTAACGGAAGTGTGTAGTTGAAATAAATTTAGAAACTTTAGTAATGAACTTGATGAGTATGAGTGCCATGTTTATGTACTGACCCGCAAGCACGTTGATATGATTTAGACATGTATGATGTATGATTCTTAATTCCTTGTTATGAATACTCGTACGCATGCTTAATACAGGTGTTATAACTATCTTGTATGTTTAGAAAGCAAGTATTGTGACAACTCGAGAATTTAGAATATTTTTAAAATTTTTATTAATTGATTTAAGGTTTAATAATAGAACCTATACATCAAATAAGTGTGTGCGTTTGATATTTTTAAGAAGGAATTTTGAGGATTTCAAAATTACATGAAGGATTTAAGTGAATTATTGAGGATTAAGGAATAAGTGAATATGTTCTGTGTATATGTCTTTAGTATGTGGTTAAGGGTCAAGGGTTGACCAGATAAACGATATCAGTAACAAACCCTAATATTATATTAAGAACGTCAACGTTTGGTTAGAAAACCCGAGCAAATTACAGGAAACCCTAAATTCGGTTCTGGAAACCCTAATTTTAGTTTCGCGAATCAGAAACCCTAATTCGGCACATAAAACCCTAAATTGGGAACCTAATGGCATAAGTGTAAATAAGTATAAGATTAATTAGGGTTAATCTTAACAAATTGGTTAGAAATCCTAATTTCAAAATTTGAAACCCTAATTTATGGTTAAGGAACCCTTATTTATAAATAGGGAAAAATCTAAGTGTTAATTAAATAATTTTAATGTTAATTAGAAAACATTAATCCAAATTTTCAAGTTATAGTAATTAGAAAACCCTAATATAATTAGGAAATCTAATTTCTAATTTAGGAAAATTATTTTTCTATTTAAAACCCTAATTTTGGGTTATAAACCCTAATCCGTGACTTTTGACCCTAATTGCTAAATTAGTTATTTTAATTAGGAAATGTTAATCCTAATTAGCAATATTTAAGTTATGATTAAGAAATTTTAATATAATTAGAAAATTCTAATTATAATTTATAAATATTAATTTTCAATTTTAAAAATCAAAATTCGGAAATGTTAGAAATTAAATTGCAAGGTTAAGGGTTAAACCCTAAACCCTAAGGTTTTTCAAATCCTAAACCCTAACCCTAACCCTAAACCTTAAGAGTTTGGCCAATGTCCAAAATGCCATTAATTTTGTATGTAAAATGACCAAAAAGCCCTTTAGTGCATTATTGGATGTTACTTGCAATCTTGCCAATATATGGGGTTGGTGACCAACTTAGTACCAGCCATGTAACATATCACCAGCATATCAGCTCCACTAACATCAGCCATTACATAACAACATATTATATAAAGATTTAGAGAGAGAAAACCACTCACTTTTCTTGCTGACTTGTCCAAGACTTGTCTCTCTCAAAAATTTCGAGAGTTGGAGTGAAAGAGAGTCAAATGTTAAGCTAATATCAACCTTTAACATTCCATGATCAGAAACAAAGAATCAGAATCAAAGATCAAAGCCTAAAAGGTATAAATCCTAATTTTTATAAATCTTGTGTTTTGATGTTAGTTGTTGGTTAGATATTGTGTTAGGGGGTGTCTTTTAATGATCCGGGTTGTTGGATAATGGATCCATAACATTTAGAGTCACGAAAATCATGTTTTAAAAACAGGTCAAGAACCCTAATTTTGTTGTCTGACAAGCCAATGTCAGGGCTCTTAGATTCTTGTGTGTTAACGATTTATAGTGTCTTAAGTTATATATTTGTAGTATGTTATGTGTTCTTTATTCTGCAACTTGAAACATGGTCAGATCGTATTTCAAACTCAAGTTATGATTGGTCAAACAAGGTTGACCGTTCACGGAATCTGGTTTCTGGGTAACCCAGAAACCCAGATTTGTCTGACAACGTATTTGCAGGGCACGGATCTTGCTACTGTTAATGTTGATGACTATGTTAGTGTTTGATCTGGGTAGTATGACATGAGAACTACAGATCAAATCGCTTAGACCCACCAGATCATGCACGAGATCGAAGTTATGCAAGGTCAAAACTACGTTGACCAACTTGCCTGATGACGATTCTAGGTAACCCTGATCTTCAAAGGGGCAGTTTCTTTGCACAACTTTAACCAGCCCAAATCTTTAAAACATTATGTTAAGATGTTTATCTGATGATGTATTATTGTACCCTGACATTACCACTACACATTTGAACCTTAATATCACGCTCAGAAAGCTCGGATCATATAAATTAAAAGGGCCAAAGTAGCACCTACGTTTGTTCTTCATTCTCTGTAAAACCCAGAAAATGAAGAACAGCGTTGTCAGGTTGTTTAGAGGCTCAGATCTTCGAAGTGTAAAGTTGAATGGCCCGGAACTTAGTTTATTGTTGTAGTATGACATAAGTACTACAAGCTTAGCATGAATTAGAAGCCCAGAATCAATAAGAACATAGATTAAAAATCGGTGAACTGAAGACCTTTAATTATCGACATGATGCGTTCTTGGGCGTTTCAAGAACAATTCAAGAACACCTATAGTGACGGTTACATCATATAGGGCCCCTTTAGCGACATTTAATTACAACAAATAATTATATTAATTAAATAAATAGATAAAAATGGTTTTTAATTATTAAAATACATATTAAATTTTGAAAAATTATTTTAAAATCCGAAAAATAGTTTTAATTATTTTAAGTATATTTCATAAATATTTAATATTTTTTGAATATAAATGGTATTTAATATATTTAATTATAATATTAAATAAATTATTTAAAAATGATTTTAATACATGAAAAATCATAAAAAATAATATTATGGTAAAAGAAAATATTTTAAGTTATTTTCAGGTGACTTTTAATATTTTGTGATGAATTTCATTAATTAATTAATATTAATGACAATTAGTTTATTTAATAAATATATTAAATAAATTAAGGAAAAATAGAATAAATGATTTAAAAATCATATAAAAATGATTTAAGTGATATAAAAATATTTTAAGTTATAACCTATAACTTTTGATATTTTTTCATGAAAATATTAATATTTTAATATTAAAAGCAATTATCGGATAATGATTTTAATTGTTTAAAAAATCATATAAAGGTGATTTTAAAGTATTAAAAATACTTTGTGATATTATAAATATATTATTATATTATGACATAATATTTCATTAATATTTGATAATAAATAAATATTAATGATAAAAGAATTATGTAATATTTAATTTATTTAAATATAATATTAATGATTGAAAATTCAAGATAAATAGTAATAATTATTTAAAAATTATTACGAGCTTATGAAAATTATTTTGACTAATATTAAAAATTATCTTAGATAATTGTTAAGTGTTTAAGCAGAGTTTAATTGAACTTAAACTCGATAAAAGTCCATTAGGCCGTCGGGATGATAGATTTGTATCGGTTTTCAATTAGGACTTTGAAATAGTTTGACTTGATACTAAATCTTATATGTTTATAGTGATAGGGTTATGTGTTATGTGTTTAGGTTATTCTAAGTATATATATATATAATAGTATTATATTGTGATGATATTATTCTAATATTGGAGATCTATATTACTAATATTAGGTCTTGGATAAAGCGATATAAATTAACGTAGCTTGATGTCAACAGATTCCGTGAGTTTGTTTTTACTTAACTCTACTAAGAGTTGTTTCATTTGGATAAGCTTATGATTAATCATTCTTTGGTTGCCATGAATTGTGTACTTTGTACATATTGCATGTATAATTCGGTATGAAAGGTGATCACCTTCATTACCGTTTGGTTTCGGATATATTTGTTCATGTTCGATACTTGTTCGATCAAAAATTTGTTCTGCTTTAGTTCACAATTATATTGTTGAATTATAGCCACTTATTATTGGATTCTTTCAATCATGATATATCGTTATATTATTGAACTTAAACTTCTTTGGGCAATCCTTATACTCACCCTTGCTATATCATGATAAAACATTGCAGTTAAAGGCGAATCGTCGGATCTGAGGAAAGGTTAAAGATAGTTCGACTTAAAGTTAATGTATGCGATTAGTTTTGTAATAGTATAGTTTAATAATAATGTTATATGTTAGATAAGTTATGAATTGTGTAATAAGTTAAGGTTACTTAATTTTGGGGAAAAATATGTAAGTTTAATGTATAAACAATTTATATTTATATCTTCCATGAAATATAGTAATAGTGTTAGAATGATCGAGCAGGATCCATGGTGATTGAGACCTCGGATTCGAGGCCGCTCACGATTAGTATCAAAGTTGTAGGTTATTAAACCTTAGGTAGGAATACACGAGACTAATAACCGCATGATGATTAGGATAAGATCTAACTCACATAGAGTTAGTTGGTCGGTAAGATTCAAAGAGCGAATCTCGATGAGTTATAAGATCTGAGTTCACTAACTCGACAATAATAAAGTTGAGCAGTAATGGTGAATAAATAGAGTCTAAAAGACTAAAAATGCACGAGGATAGGAGATAGTAAAACAAAATGATCATAGTATAGAAATAAATTGTAATATATCACGATGAGATCACTCCGTGATCGATAAAGTGATAGTATGGAATAAGAATCAATCTGATGATTGAAAAGTTTACAACAAGATTGTTAGGTGTCAGTTGTACTATGAATTGGTACAGATTCAGGAAAGGATTATGAATACGGATTAAATGAAATTCGTATTGAGAAGGGAGTTAGTGTTAGGTGGGGATTCAATTGAGGATTCATGTCGGTAGCTTAGTTATATGATTCCTTTTGTGGGCGGGGAATTGTACTTGGTGTAACAACTACTTAGTTCTGACAATGATAATCATTGAAATATTTGTGTCGCGCTATTTGATATATGCATGTTAAGAGGGTGATTCATTTCTCATATGTATAACAGATAGATAGGTTATAGGTAGAGAATATAAGGTTAAGTACGAGTTCTTAAAACTCATACTTATGTGACATTCTTGATTCATAGTTATATGAAATGTTTATAAACCCCTCGTGAATGGGCGCTTGAAAAGATGCATTTTAGGAAAGTTCTTAAACTCATATGATTGTGGCAATTTAAATGGACTCATAAGTGTGGTTTGACGAACTAGGCATAGTTGTGTGTGTGAATGGAGTATTGAGGATAATAGGAGCAGATAGATTGTTAAGAAAATGATGATTAGTGGAGACATAAGTTTTCCAAAACTCCTAGCTATGCTAGATTTGAAAATTTTGACATCAAGCTAAATCGCACTATGTGCTTTTTTAAAAAAATATGTAGACTAAGTAATCATTTTTGAAATGGTTTAAAGTATAGTCTATGCTACTTATTTCATCTAGATGCAAATGATTTGAAATATCAAAATATACTTTATATATCACTTATGTACCATGTAACTTTAGTGCGAGAGATGATAAAAAGTTGATGGAGTTGTAAATACATGAATACTTAGTGTGAATTTGATCTAAAATCATTGTTCCACTATTGTATGATGTGTTATGACAAAGTCATATAATGGCGACATCCTCAAACGAATTTATTAATATGATCTTGACATCATGGCGTCATTCTCGAAAATATTTTCAAAAATTTTAATTTGCAACGAGGTTTGGCTACATCTAAATAATTGATTGAATTGAATTATTGATATGAGTCTATGTTATTCGATTAAGCTAGACTAATGTTTATGAAAACTCTAAGTGTTCATTGAAAAAATTTCTCGAACCAAATTGTTTTGAGTGCGGAATCATATGATAAGGCCGAGGTTTACTATGTTGTTTGGATAAATAATCCAATCAAGTAAGCGTAAATATTAAGCTATACATGATTAATACGTTATGCATGGCGTAAAAGTACGATAGGCTAATCACAAAATCTACTAACAAACCTTCTTCTAGATTATAAACATACCAAGTAATGTATTATTTTGCGGTATGAATACCGTTAAAACTATGTGTTCATGGTCATTTGTGATGAAAACTTTTACTCTCCATCACTAAAAAATGGTAGATGAAAATCATCACAAAAAGTAGTCATCACGAAAGGTTTACGTGATGGCTTTAAGCATCATCTGATGGCGTCTTGTATCGCCCATCATGAAAGGTTTTACGTGATGGTTTTGGCAATCACGTGGCGCTTAGTGCTTTTGTGATGATTAATACAATCACATTAACATATAATCTATTGTGATTGTCAAAGTCATCACAAAAAAAAAAGACTTTAGGGATCAAATGTAGGCGTGAATCTCTATTTACGTATAATTTATTTCACTATATTAATTATATCTATATTAATTTTATCAAATGATACTTGTAGGATTGAACCCTCTCCCATTTGCAAACTAAATAATGAGTATTACCACTACACCAAAGTCCGGATCATGATTATAATTTTAAAACAAAATATAAAAGGAAACATATATGAGTTGACTTACTAAACAAAATTACTTTCAAATAAGATTTGGTGATTACAATGGCGGTCCACAAATACTCTATAATGATAGTAAAATTAGTCATCACTAAGAGCCATCATATATTGTATTATTTTGTGACTGACTTGAAAATGCCATCACAAAATACCTTCTTTTGTAATTGCAAATAAAAGTCGTCACAAAAATCTAACTTTTTAATGATTGTCATGGCCAAATCATAAAATATTGTTTTGATTATTTTTATATTAAAATATTAGTGATAGCTTAAATGCAATCACGAAAAGGGTATATCTATAAGTGATGACTTAGTGTGTCACAAAAAAAAATTTATTTTGCCTGAAAAAATTGGTGTGATTGACATGGCCATCACAATTATAATACATTGATGGCAAAATTAGTCATCACTAAGAGCCATCATATATACTATTAATTTGTGATTGCTTAAAAAGTTCATCACAAATTACTATCTTTTGTGATTGTTTTTAAAAACTGTCACAAAATTCAAATCACGTATTCTTATTTTTCTAGTAGTAGTGGGTGGTTTACCTTCTTTGGTTGTAAACATACCAAGTAATGTATTGTTTTGCATATGATCAATGATGTGTGTTCATGGTCTATATGACCCCTCAACCTGATTTGAAAACTTTTACTCTTGTGAGTGGTGTATTGGTGTATGTGATGATGTGTGTGAATGGTAAAAGCGGTTGGTGTAAGGTGTAAGGTAAATTTTTTGAAAATTTTTTAAGAAAAGGGTTGAATGTGACAACTTAGAATTTAGAATATTTTAAAAATTTTATTAATTTATTTAGGTTCAATATTAGAACCTAGATATCAAAATAAGTGTATCGTTTGATATTTTTAAGATAGAATTTGGAGGATTTCAAAATTACATGAAGGATTTAAGTGAATTATTAGGGATTAAGGAATAATTGAATATGTTACGTATATATGTGTTAAGATATGGTGTGATTAAGGGTCAAGGTTGACGGGATAAGCGATATATGTAACAAACCTAAGTATATATTAAGAACGTCAACGTTAGGTTAGAAAACCTAGCGAATTATAAAGAAACCCTAAATTGGTTACGAAACCCTAATTTTAGTTTGAAATCCAAAACCTAATTCGAAAATTGAAACCCTAAATTGGGAACTTAATGGATAATTATAATAATTATAAGATTAATTATAATAATAATAACAAATTGGTTAAAAACCTTAATTTCAAAATTTGAAACCCTAATTTCAAGTTTAAAACCCAATTTATAATTAGGAAAACACGATTGATTAATTAAATAATTTTAATGTTAATTAGGAAATATTAATCCTAATTTTCAAGTTATAAGTAATTAGAAAACTCTAATCTAATTACAAATCTAATTTCTAATTTAGGAAAATTATTTTTCTATTTAAAACCCTAATTTTGGGTTATAAACCTAATGATGACTTTGACCCTAATTGCTAAATTAGCAATTTTAATTAGAAAATACTAATCCTAATTAGCAATATTTAAATTATGATTAGTAAATTTAATATAATTAGAAAATTCTAATTATAATTTAGAAATATTAATTTTCTATTTTTTTCAAAACCTAATTTGAAAATTTAGAAATTATTTGCAAAACCTAAGGGTTTCGAACCCTAAATCCTAAAGTTTTTCAAACCCTAAACCCTAAGAGTTTGCAATGTCCAAAATGCCATTAATTTTGTATGGTAAAAATGACTATTTTACCCTTTAGTGCATTATTTAATGTTACTTGCAAATCTTGCCATGATATATGGGGTTGATCACCAACTTAGCCCTAACCCTAACTTATCACCAAACTTTTATATCTACAACATCAACCATTGAACCATATCTATTATATGGATTTAAGAGAGAAAACCACTCACTTTTCTTCATTTTTGTCCCAAGACTTTTCTCTCTAAAAATTTCGAGAATGTGGAGTGAAAGAGAGACAAATGTTAAGCTAATATCAACCTTTAACTCTCCATGATCGGATCATCGAGAATCAGAATCAAAGATCGAAAGCTTAAAAGGTATAAAACCTAATTTTTATAAATCTTGTGATTTGATGTTAGATGTTATGATTTGTTGTTTATAATTGTGTTAGAGGTGTCTTTTAATGATTTGGGTTGTTGGATCATGGATCCATAACATTTAAGTCTTTCGAAAATCAAGATTTATCAAAATCGGAAAAAACCCTAAAATAAGGCGATGAGCCCAAATTTGAGCCTCTTAGATTCTTACGTGTTAGATGTTTTATAGTGTTTATGTTTTATATTTGTTCTATGTTATGTTGTTCTATGATATGCAACTTGAAACATGGTCGGATCATGTTTCAAACTCTTGTTATGATTGGTCGAACAAGGTTGGCCGTTCACGAAATCTGGTTTACGGGTAACCCGAAATTTCAAAAGCGACAACGTATTTTTAAGTGGGCTCGGATCTTGCTTATGTTTAATGTTGATGACCATGTTAGTGTTTGATCTTTTAGAATGACATACAAACTATACATCAAATCCATTAGATCCTCGGATCATGCTGAGATCGAAAATTATTGGTGGTCGAAAACTTTGTTGACCAAGCTGTTCGATGAACGATTCTAGGTAACCAAATCTTTTGAGAGCGGTTTGTTTTAACCTAACTTGGTGACCTAGAATCTTTAAAACATTATTGTTAAGATGTTTATCGATGATGTATTATTGTACCTTGACATTACTACTACATTTGAACCTTAATATCACGCTCGAATCTTGGATCATATAAATTAAAAGGCTGAGTGGTACCTTTACCATTGTTCTTCATTCTCTTTAAAACCACCCGAAAATGAAGAACAACTCGACATGTCGAGTTGTTTAGAGGCTCGATCTCTTGTGGTGTAATGTTTTGGATGGCGAACTTAGTTTATTGTTGTAGTATAACATAAGTACTATAATCTAAACATGAATTAGAAGCCCGAACATCAAGAACATAGATTAAATGTCGATCGAACTGACCCGCATTTAGCCCGACATGATGTTTACAGGTTTATTGAAGAACAATTTGAAGAACACCTATAGCGACGTTTTTGTCACTATAAAGCCCTTTAGCGACATTTAATTTTTGAAAATAATTATTTTAATTAAATAAATAGATAAAAATAGTTTTTTAATTATTAAAAATACATAATAAATTACGAAAAATTATTTTAAAATCTAAAAATAGTTTTTAATTATTTAGAGTATATTTCATAAATATTTAATATTTTTGGAATATAAATAGTATTTAATTTATTTAATTATAATATTAAATAAATTATTTAAAAATATTTTTAATACATGAAAAATCATGAAAAATAATATTATGGTAAAAGAAAATATTTTAAGTTATTTTAAGTGACTTTTAATATTTTGTGATGAATTTCATTAATTAATTAATATTAATGATAATTAGTTTATTTAATAAATATATTAAATAAATTAAGGAAAAATAGAATTAATGATTTAAAAATCATATAAAAATGATTTAAGTGATATAAAAATATTTTAAGTTATAAAATATAACTTTTGATATTTTGTCATGAAAATATTAATATTTTAATATTAATAGCAATTATCGGATAATGAATTTAATTGTTTAAAAATCATATAAAAGGTGATTTTAAAAGTATTAAAAATACTTTGTGATATTATAAATATATTATAATATTATGACATATATTTCATTAATATTTGATAATAAATAAATATTAATGATAAAAGAATTATGTAGTATTTAATTTATTTAAATATAATATTAATGATTGAAAATTAAGATAAATAGTAATAATTATTTAAAAATTATTACGAGCTTTTGAAAAATATTTTGACTAATATTAAAAAATTATCTTAGATATAATTGTTAAGTGTTAAGGCGAGTTTAATTGAACTTAGACTTGATAATTTTTCGACTAGATCGTCGGGATGATAGATTTGTGTCGGGTTTCAACTCGGTACTGAAATAGTTTGACTTGATCTTAAGTCTTATATGTGTTATAGTGATAGGGTTATGTGTTATGTGTTATGTGTTATGTGTTTTCTAGGTTATTCTATGTATATATATATATAGTATAGTATATTGTGATGATATTATTCTAATATTGGAGATCTATATTACTAATATTAAGTCTTCGGATAAAGCGTTATAAATTGCGTAGCGGTAATCAGCTGTTCAAGCAAGTTTGTTTTTACTTAACTCTACTAAGAGTTGTTTCATTCGGATAAGCTTATGGTTAATCATTCTTTGGTTGCCATGAATTGTACTCTTGTACATATTGCATGTATAAAGTCGGTATGAAAATTTGATCACCTTCATTACCAGTTGGTTTCGGATATATTTGTTCATATATAATACTTGTTGATCGTAAATTTGTTCTGCTAGTTCACAATTATATTGTTGAATTATAGCGACTTATTATTGAAATCTTTCAATCATGATATATCGTTATATTATTGAACTTAAACTTCTTGGGCAATCCTTATGCTCACCCACTTGCTATATCATGATAAAATATTGCGATTAAGGCGAATAAATGGGATCTGAGGAAAGGTCGAAAGATAGTTCTAGCTTAAAGTTAATATGTGCGATTAGTTTTGTAATAGTAATAGTTTAATAATAATGTTATGTGTTAGATAAGTTATGAATTGTGTATTAAGTTAAGGTTACTTTCGACCTTGGGAAAAATATGTAAAGTTAATGTATAAACAATTTATGTTTATATCTTACGTAAATATAGTAATAGTGTTAGAATGATCGAGCCCGGATCCGCGGTGATTTGGGACCTCGGATTGGTAGTTCGTTCAGGTTGGTATCAAAGTTGTGGGTTATGAAACTTAGGTAGGAATACACGAGACTAATAACTACGATGATTAGGATAAGATCTAACTTCGAATAGAGTTAGTTAGTCGGTAAGATTGAAGATGAATCTCGGTGAGTTATAAGATAAGAGTTCCTTAACTTTCGATAATAAAGTTGAACAATAATGGTGAATAGATAGAGTCTAAAAGACTAAAAAATGCGAGGATAGGAGATCGTAAAACAAAAGCGATCATAGTATAGAAATTAATCGTAATATATACGATGAGATCACCCGTGATCTGATAAAGTGATAGTAGGAATAAGAATCAATCTAATGATTGAAAAGTTTACAACAAGATTGTTGTGTGGCGGTTATGTACTATGAATTGTCTGATTAGGAAAGGATTATGAATGAATAGGATTAAATGAAATTCGTTATTGAAAGGGGTTAGTGTTAGGTGGGGATTCAATTGAGGACTCGTGTAAATAATGAGTTGTATGATTCCTTGTGTGGGCGAGGAATTGTACTTGGTATAACAACTACTTAGTTATGAAAATGATAATCATTGAAATATTTGTGTCATATTTATTTGTTATATATGCGTATTAAGAGGGTGATTCCTTTCTCATGTGTATAACGAGATAGATAGAGTCATAGGTAGAGGATATAAGGTTAAGTCGAGAGTTCTTAAAACTCATACTTATGTGACATACTTGACTTCATAGTTATATGAAACATTTATGAACCCCTCGGTGAATGGGCCTTGAAAAGTTTGCATCTAGAAAAGTTCTTAAACTCATATGATTGTGGCAATTTATGGACTCATAAGTGTGGTTTAATGAATTGGGTATAGTTATTGTGTAAATGGAGTATTGAGGATAATAGGAACATATAGATTGTTAAGCAAATGATTATTAGTGGAGAGATAAGTTTTCCAAAACTCTTAGCTATGCTTAGATTTGAAATGATTGACATCAAGCTAAATCGCACTATGTGTTTTTTTAAAAATATATAGAGACTAAGTAATCATTTTTGAAATGGTTTAAAGTATAGTCTATGCTACTTATTTCATCTAGACATGAAATGATTTGAAATATCAAAATATATTTTAATTATCACTTCATGTACCATGTAACTTTGATGCGAGAGATGATAAAAAGTTGATGGAGTTATAAATACGAGGAATACTTAGTGTGAATTTGATCTAAAATCGTTGTTCCACTATTGTATGATGTGTTATGACAAAAAGTCATATAATGATGGCATCCTCAAACAATTTGTTAATACAATGCGGCATCATGTAGCGTCATTCTCAAAAATATTTTCAAAAATTTTAATTTGCCAATGAGGTTTGGCTACATCTAAATAATTCGATTGAATTGAATTATTGATATGAGTTTATCTTTATTCGATTAAACTAGACTAATGTTTATGAAAACTCTAAGTGTTCATTGAAAAAAATTTCCCGAACCAAATTGTTTTGTGCGGAATCATATGATAAGATTGAGGTGAACTATTTATTTGGATAAAATAATTGAATCAAAGTAGATTAAATATTAAGCTATACATGATTAATACGTTATGCATGGCGTAAAATCGATAGGCTAATCACCTAAAGTACTAGCAACGGTAGTTTACCTTCTTTGTGATTATAAATATACCAAGTAATGTATTGTTTTGCGGATGAATTTCCATAAAACCTTTGCGAAAACTATGTGTTCAAATAGTTTATATGACCCTCGACAAAATTTGAAAACTTTTACTCTTGTGAATGGTGTATTGGGTAACATGTGATGATGTGTGTGTATGGTGTAAAAGTGTATGGTGTATGGTGTATGGTATAAGGTGTAAGATAAATTTTGGGGACGAAATTTTTTAGAAGAAGGGTTGAATGTGACAACTTGAAATTTAGAATATTTTAAAATTTCTATTAATTGATTTAAGGTTTAATAATAGAACCTGAGACAACAAATTAGTGTATCGTTTGATATTTTAAGATGGAATTTTGGATTTAAAAATTACATGAAGGATTTAAGTGAATTATTCAGGATTAAGGAAATAAGTGAAAATATTACGTGTATATGGTTGTATATGTTAAGATTATGTGGTTAAGGGTCGAGGTCCCCAAACTTATTATAAATAAATTTAATTTCCTCTATTTATTATTTTGAAATAGTAAGGGTTGATTTGATTAATGTGGTTAGTTATGGGTAAAATCATAAAATATTTTAAATAAGCAAGTGGTTATAAAATATTCATTTTTATCGGAGAATATTAGTTTGGTGGTGGAATATTCTTCTTTGTCGGGAATATTTAAATGCGATGGCGCGACCTTATGTGGGCCCCATATGTGAAAAGCGATTGGATGAAGAAAAGCGACAAGTATAAGTTGTTTATAAATAACGGCGTAGTTATTCTGATTAATCTTTGTTGGAATACTTTACGTTGGTTAAAAACACGATGTCTGGCGTTGTTGCGATGCTTTACGGTATTGCACCAATTATTGATTCTTACGTGAAGGCACTACTCGATAATTATTACGATGTAATTCTTGTTTCGATATTTTATTTTATTGATTCAATAATTGCTTGCGTTGATATTTTATATTCTTGTTGTTTTAATAATTGTCACTACTGCGATATTTTCCATTATCGAAAGCAATAATTCATATTATCTGAATAATATTATTAGATAACATTATTGGCAATGTCTAGAAAGTTACATCTAAGGAGAGGTTTGGTCACCTAATTGCTTGGCGCCCGATGAGGAGAAATCCTTATTGGAAAGCCCCTCTTTCTGAGGAGCAGCACAGTTTGTCGATATTGTGATTACGTAATATTATTTGTGAATAATTAATTATTGATTTATATGATGAGGAAAATATTCATTTTATGTGGATATAGATGGAGAAAATTTTAAAGTGACAATTGTTGAAAATTGATATTTTATCTTTTACGATAAAATAATATTTTATTATATTATTATAATATAATAATGATGATATTTTACAATGAATGTGGGATATATGAGTATATGAGGAGGAAGAGTATTTTTGTTGCAAAAAATGTTTAAAACATGTTAAACATGTTTGTGGGCCCATTTCTTGGTTGAAATTTGATTATAGCTTTAAAATCGCTGGTTTGTGGATTTGATCAATTTACATTTGGAATTTGGAAAAACTTTCTTACGCAAAGTTGTAGATAATGGAATTTCCTATGGAAAAGACATGAGGTTTGAATTTTTTCTGATAAAAGGGCTATTTATTATGAATTATTGAAGTTCGAAATTAAAAATAATTGATTTTTTGGAAGTTTTAATTATTTTAATTAATAAAACGTTTTTTTTTTTAGTAGTGCACATGTGGCTGATGTTTTGAATTCAAAGTTGGTGGTGTGCGTAGGAAATTTATATATATATATATATATATTATATTAAATTTTTTTACGCTTTGGTGTTCTAAGCATTTTCTATAAATAGGGTGCTTAGGTTAGAATTGAAAATCACACGAGAAACTAAGTTTTCTCTCTTTCTCTATATATTGGCGTATTCTTGTGAGTATTTTAATACTTTGAGTGTTGCTATATCGGTGCAAGTTCAAGTTGATAGCTATATATCGGTGTTTCGAATTTAGAAATCTTTTGTCTTTCTGAGGTAAGGGATATTATTTTTTAAAAATGATATTATTTCTTTCAATATCATTATCTTGAAATATTGGTTTTTTTTATCAAATTTGAACTTTTTGTGAAATTTGGAACTTTTTGTGTGGGGTTACTATTCACGTATCTGAAATTTCTTCTATTCATTCGTATCTGACACTATTCACGAATACGACCTTTATTCACGAAAAAAATTAAATTTTATTTTTTTTTGTCCAAAATATCTATTATGGATACTAGCTTTGATTGTATCCATGTTTTGATCATTCTTGAATTTTACTCCACTATGATTATTTATGAGGTATTTTTGGACATGGAATAGGTGAAATCTGAATCCTTAATATTTATTCTTTTGTTTCCTTTGGATTCGTTTTCTTTTAAAATATTTTTCATCATCCTCGGTCTAAATGATGATATTCTTGAATATCTTTGGCATGTAGTGCAAAGATGAATGATTTTTGATGAATATCTTTGGCCGTAGTGCAAAGATGAGCAGTGTTTAGATGAACATGACCAAGCGATGAATATCTTTGGCACTGTAGTGCAAAGATGAATATTTGATTCGATATATATTGATTGATGTTACGAGGATAAAATATTGATGATGAACTTTTAAATTCATATATAGAAGATAGTAGATTTCATTCTCTACTTAACTCTTACAATGAATTATTATTTCATTGCTGCGAATATTGATTTAAAACTTGTTGTCTATTGTATTACATTAGATTTTTCCTGTTGAAGACTAACGATAATTTGTTCTATATTATCTTAGTCATAATATTCTTTCTTTGGGCTAGTTGAGCTCACCCTTTTCCTTTTTGTTCCATTTTTCTTCTCGGGGAGGCGAGAATGTAGCGAGTACTAGTCGGGGTATGGAATGATGGTTCTAGAAAGTTGTTTTAGTAGTCCTCACCATTTTGTAAAATAATGTATCAATAATTGTAATGAGGACTTATTTGAGTGTGGATATTGTCTAGATGACAATATTTGTATTTAAACTCACAGTTTTTATGTTGTATTAATAAGTTGTAGTTGTTTACATACCATGTATTTTGTGACTCGAGAATGGGTGTTGTATACCTATTTTGGGGCGTCGCGGTTAATATCGAGCTTAGGGATATGATCTCTGGCGGAGATCGGGAAATAGAACTAGGAGGGAGGCAGTAGTAAATCCTTAGCTAGTGTGTCCTACTAAACTTATTTGTTGGTCGGTCGTAATATAGGGATATTATGTGATATGTTAATTTGTTAAATTAACCCTTGTTTTATAAGCGATTTGAGAATGTCGGTGAGAATATTAACGATGGAGTAAATGAGGCCAGTGGAACACCTTTACTCACCAGCGAGGAGAAGCGATGCAGCAGTGGCAATGTTCCTCCTGTGAACAACACCATTGAGCGAGATGATGAGCGATGGGATGTTTAGAAGCTTTTTGCGATTCATGCAAAATCGAGACGAGGAGACTTCGTGTTCAAAATACGGGAGGAAAATGATAGCAATTCACGGTTTGTCACGGACCAAGCGATTCGAAGTTGGGACCACGAAAATTTATTGGAAAGCGGATCCGATTAAAGCGAGAGGCGTGGGTTAAACAAATTACCAAGATATTCGATGTCTTGGGATGCGGAGAAGAAAAGGTTCCATTCGCCACCTTTATGTTCCGTGGCGAGGCGAGATTCTTGGTGGGAATCGTGAAGCGTACCCATCCGGTACTTTTCGGCATGTCTTGGGAGACATTTGAAACTGTTCAATGACAATACTTTCTGAAAAGTATTAAATCGTATATGAAGGAGGTAGAGTTTATTAGATTGGAACAAAAATAACATGGCGGTGTCCCGATCTGGCGAAGTTTGCGAGTTATCGAGTTTGCACCTCATTTGGTGGAGAATGAGGAGCGTATGGCGGATGATGTTTACGAGAGGTTTGAAACCGGCGTCGTCGATATCTCATTTCTCATAAATTTTCTCTCTATTCGGATGTTGTCAGCGAGGCTCGATTATTAGGCGAGATAACGATGTGACGTTCAGCGAGGGACCCTGACGAGGATCATCTGGTGGCGGCGATCATCGAACAACGATAACCGGTGGAGAAAGAAAAATCTGAACAAAAGCGGTAACCACTCGGTGGTAATCGTGGCCATGAAAATAGAAGAAGCGAGTTGGGGAGATTTTAAAAGAGGAGATTCAATGATGACAATTTGTGAAGGCGTCGGCACCGGCGACAAGCTGGTTTTAGGGAGGAGAAAGCGACCACCGGTCATATCTTATAAATGTGGAAAAGAGGACATATCATTGAAAACTGTCCTGACAGTTCAAGTATGCTATAATTGTGGAAAGGAAGGACATATCGCTCGAGATTATCTTTATGGCGAAACCAAGTCCGGTGGGGATGGTGACTCGAAAAGGGTTGTCCCGAAAAAAGTCAAAGTCAGCGGTTCTGGAAGAGGCGTTTGTCGTGGTGGTCAACATCACGAGGAACCCAAAGCGAGGTGATCACGGGTAAGCTAATCATAAATTCATGCGAAGTTTATACCTTACTTGATCTGGGGTGCTACCCATTCATTTATCTCTCCTGCTTGTGCTCAGCGTTTAAACTTGACTCAGGAGAAATTAGACTTTGATTTATCTGTGGAGACTCAGTTAGGAAAACTTTCATCACATCCACTTGTTTATAAATCTTGTTTGATCCAAGTTGGCACCATCACATTACACATTGACCTTATCTCTTTAAAGATACTTGCTTTTGATGTGATTTTAGGGATTGATTGGTTAACTACTCATCATACCAAAATTGATTGTTTTAAATAAGGTTGTTAGTTTTCATATTCCTAACCAACTGTTGTGCGAATTCAAGCAACTAAACCATTAAAATCAATCATTTGTTATATCAAGTCATAAAAGCCGTTCGTTTATTAAAAAGCGGATGTCGAAGCTTTCTTAGCCCATGTTATGGATTTGAATAAAGACACGTCGTATTTGAATAATATTCTGTTGTTATTGACTTTCTGGCGTATTTCTGAAAAACTTCGGTCTACCCCGGAGCGTGAAGTTGAATTCTTTATTGATCTTGAACACAGTACAAAGCCCATTTCTAAAACCCCATATCGAATGGCTCTATTGAACTTGAGGAGTTAAAGGTCCAACTACTGAGTTGTTGGACATCGGTTTCATTAGTCTAGTACATCTCCTTGGGGTGCTCTGTTTTTTATTTGTAAAGAAGAAAAGAAGGCGGGAGTATCGACTTTGTATTGATTATCGGAATTAAACCATGTCACCTGTCACTATCGAGAATAGGTCCGCTACCTCGTTGATTGATGACTGTTTGACCCGATTCTTCAGAGCAATTCTTCTTTTCAAATCGATCTTAGATTACGGATATCATCAATTGAAAGGTTAAAAGCGAGGATATTCAAAGGCGCCTTGAGAACTTCGATGCGGGCATTATGAATTCTTAGTCATGTCTTTTGGATTGACTAATGCTCCTGACTTTTCATGGATATGATGAGCCAAGTATTCAAGGATTATTTGGATCGATTCGTTGTTGTCTTTATTGATGACATCCTCATATATTCCAAAAGTAGTGAAGATCATGAGCACCATTTGAAGCTGGTACTCAAAAACTTCGTGAAAACAAGCTATATGCTAAGTTGAAGAAATGCGAGTTACGGCTTGAGGAAGTAGCATTCCTTGGGCACGTGGTGTCAAAACATGGAGTATCTGTTGACGGTGAAGATTGAAGCAATCTGAAGTTAGGAACAACAAAATCGGTGGCCAAAATCGTAGCTTTTGGGGCTTAGTTGGTTATTATCGGAGATTTGTGGAAGGATTTTCTCGAATCGCTACTCCGATTAACTTCGGTGACTCGAAAGATATCAAATTCGTATGGAGCGAGGAATGCGAGAAGAGTTTCCAAGAGCTTAGAGAGAGACTCATTTGGCACTTGTTTTGACAATACCATCTGGTTCGGATGGATTTGTTATCTCTGATGATGCTTGAGGCAAAGGGTTAGGATGTGTTCTCATGCAACGTGGGAAAGTCATAGCCTATGCCTCGCGACAACTTAAAAGAATATGAGAGGAATTATCCTACTCATGATCTAGAGTTAGCGTGATCGTTTTCATGCTAAAGATCTGGAGGCACTATCTATATATGGGGAGAAAGTGGAGATATATTCGGACCATAAAAAGCCTCGAATATTTCTTCACCCAAAAGAACTTCGACATGCGGCAACGACGTTGGCTCGATTTGTTGAAAGATTACGACCACACCATTGATACCATCTGGAAAAGCGAAGCGTGGTAGGCGGCGCGTTGAGTAGAAGATCATATGCGAGCGAGAGCGAGTGCGATGATGTCGACACAAAGGCCCATTTTGTGATTTACAAAAGATGAAGATAGAATTCAAGACTCAGGGGACCCATGCGATGATGTCAAGTATATACGTAGAACCCGACTTTAATCGATAAAGTTAAAGTTGCTCAAGCCCTGAACCGGGGGCGATGCGTATGAAGAAGAAAGTCTGAGAAGGTGTTATTCGAGCGAAGAATCGATGAAGAAGGAATACTTGAGTCCACTCCGGACTTTGTGTTCTAACGATTACGATTTGAAGTACAAGATCATGATGGAGGCACACAATACACCATTTGCAATCCATCTGGAAGTACCAAAATGTATCGTGATCTTGACATACATTTTGGTGGAACAATATGAAGAGAGAGATTGCAAAGTTTATCTCGAGGTGTTTAACTTGTCAGCGTGTAAAGGCGAAGCATCAAGTGCCTAAGGGTCCATTGCAACCACTTGAGATTCCGAAATGGAAGTGGGAACACATTACCATGGATTTAGTTCTGGGTCTTCCACGGTTTCTCAAGGCGTAAATGCTTTTTGGGTTATTGTTGATAGATTAACCAAGTCTGCTCATTTCTTGCCGTCTGGAGACTTATTCCTTGAGCGTCTTGCTTCGTATGTATGCGTAAATGAGATTGTGAGATTGCATGGCATGCCGGTATCCATAGTTTGGATCGTGACCCAAGATTCACTTCAAGATTTTGGGTTAGCTTGCAAAAAACTATGGGCGCAGTTCTGATTCGATTCGGCATACCATCCTCAAGCAGACGGACAATCGAGAGAGGACTATTCAAACTCTTGAAGATCTATTAAGACTTTGTGTCCTAGACTTCAAAGGGAGTTGGGATAAGTATTTACCATTGGTGGAATTCTCTACTACAACAACGATTATCGAGCAAGTATAGGTGTGGCTCCATTTGAAGCATTATATGGGCCGAAAGTGTAACTCTCGATATGTTGGGATGAGGTGGGAGAAACAACGTTGTTGGGACGAGTTGATACGAATGACTACTGAGAAAAGATCGAAATGATTGACAACGTATACAAATGGCACGGGATCGACAAAAGAGTTATGCGGATCTTCATCGAAAGGGCGTGGAATTTAGTATTGGGGATCATGTATTGTTTGCGTGTTGCTCCATGGAAGGAGTTACAAGATTTGGGAAGAGAGAAAAGCTCGATCCACGATTTATTGGTCCATTTGATTCTTGGTAGGAGTAGGAAATGTGGCTATATAGACTCGCGTTACCTCAGTATGTCTCGTGTTCATAATGTTTTCATATATATCGTGCTTAAATAAATATGTGAAAGACCCGAACCACGTTATTGAGTTAGAACCGGACGAGATAGCCAGAAGACTTAACGTGCTGAAGAGGTACTGTCAAGATCTTGGATAGGAAGGAGCATATCCTACGCACGAAGGTCATACCACAAGTTAAAGTTTTGTGGAGAAACCATGCTATTGAGGAAATGACACAGGGAGTTGGAAGCGAAAATGAAAGCGAGTATCCTCATCTTTTGAAACACCAGTACGTCGTCGATTTCGAGGATGAAATTTCATAAGGAGGGAGGTTGTAAGACCCCAACTTATTATAAATGAAATTTAATTTCCTCTATTTATTATTTTGAAATAGTAAGGGTTGATTTGATTAATGTGGTTAGTTATGGGTAAAATCATGCAAATATTTTAAATAAGCAAGTGGTTATAAAATATTCATTTTTATCGGAGAATATTCGTTTGGTGGTGGAATATTCTTCTTTGTCGGGGAATATTAAATGCGACGATAGCGACCTTATGTGGGCCCCATAACGAGCGATTGGATGAAGAAAGCAGCAAGTATAAGTTGTTTATAAATAACGGCGTAGTTATTCTGCAGATTAATCTTGTTGGAATACCGTGGTTAAAACACGATGTCTGGCGTTGTTGCTTGCGATGCACACGGTATTGCACGATTATTGATTCTTACGTGAAGGCACTACTCGATAATTATTCTGATAATTCTTTATTCGATATTTTATTTTATTGATTCAATAATTGCTTTGCGTTGATATTTTATATTCTTGTTGTTTTTGATAATTGTCACTTTACTACGATATTTTCCATTATCGAACAATAATTCATATTATCTGAATAATATTATTAGATAACATTATTGGCGATGTCTAGAAAGTTACATACAGGAGAGGTTTGGTCACCTAATTGCTTGCGCTAGATGAGGAGAAATCCTTATTGGAAAGCCCCTCTTTCTTGGAGGCAGCACTGGTTGTCGATATTGTGATTACGTAATATTATTTGTGAATAATTAATTATTGATTTATATGATGAGGAAAATATTCATTTTATGTGGATATAGATGGAGAAAATTTTTAAAGTGACAATTGTTGAAAATTGATATTTTATCTTTTACGATAAAATAATATTTTATTATATTATTATAATATAATAATGATGATATTTTTACAATGAATGTGGGATATATGAGTATATGAGGAGGAAGAGTATTTTTGTTGCAAAAAATTGTTTAAAACATGTTAAACATGTATGTGGACCCCATTTCTTGGTTGAAATTTGATTATAGCTTTGTAAAATCGCTTGGTTTGTGGATTTGGTCAATTTACATTTGGAATTTGGAAAAACTTTCTTACTGCAAAGTTGTAGAGAATGAAATTTCCTATGGAAAAGACATGAGGTTTGAATTTTTTCGATAAAAGGGCTATTTATTATGAATTATTGAAGTTAAAATTACGAAATAATTGATTTTTGGAAGTTTTAATTATTTTTAATTAGAAAAACATTTTTTTTATTTTTTGGCCTGGGTTAATGTGTGATGAAAATTGCTGAATTGGATGATTAAAGGTATGCGTAAATTTTATATATATATATATTATTATTATTTAAATTTTACTTTTGGTGTTCTAGCATTTTCTATAAATAGGGTGCTTAGGTTAGAATTGAAAATCACACGAAACTGAAGTTTTCTCTCTCTTTCTCTCTCTATATATTGAGCGTATTCTTGTGAGTATTTTAATACTTTGAGTGTTGCTATCTGGTCTGATTCAAGTTCCTTTATATATATCCGTATTTCGGTCAGAAATCTTTCTTTTTTGAGGTAAGGGATATTATTTTTTTTTAAATGATATTATTTCTTCAATATCATTATGCTTAGAAATATTGGTTTGAACTTTTTATCAAATTTGGAACTTTTATGTCGGGTTTACTATTCACGTTCTTATTCAGATTATATTCATTACCTTATTCACGATCTGACATTATTCATCTTTTAATCGACCTTATATTCAAGAAAAAAAATTAAATTTTTCTTTTTTTAAATTTTCAAAAAATATCTATTATGGATACTAGCTTTGATTGTATCCATGTTTTGATCATTCTTGAATTTTACTCCACTATGATTATTTATGAGGTATTTTTGGACATGGAATAAATTTGAAATCTGAATCCTTAATATTTATTCTTTTGTTTCCTTTGGATTCGTTTTCTTTAAAATATTTTCATCATCCTCGGTCCTAAATGATGATATTCTTTGAATATCTTTGGCACATAGTGCAAAGATGAATGATTTTTGATGAATATCTTTGGCCGTAGTGCAAAGATGAGCAGTGTTTAGATGAACATGACCAGTGATGAATATCTTTGGCACATAGTGCAAAGATGAATATTTGATTCGGATATATATTGATTGATGTTACGAGGGATAAAATATTGATGATGAACTTTTAAATTCATATATAGAAGATAGTAGATTTCATTCTCTACTTAACTCTTCTAATGAATTATTATTTCATTGCGAATATTGATTTAAAACTTGTTGTCTATTGTATTACATTAGATTTTTCCCTGTTGAAGACTAACGATAATTTGTTCTATATTATCTTAGTCATAATATTCTTTACTGGGCTAGTTGAGCTCACCCTTTTCCTTTTTGTTCCATTTTTCTTCTCAGGAGGCGAGAATGTAGCGAGTACTAGTCGGGGTATGGAATGATGGTTCTAGAAAGTCGTTTTAGTAGTCCTCACCATTTTTGTAAAATAATGTATCAATAATTGTAATGAGGACTTATTTGAGTGTGGATATTGTCTAGATGACAATATTTGTATTTAAACTCACAGTTTTTATGTTGTATTAATAAAGTTGTAGTTGTTTACATACCATGTATTTTGGCGACTTCGAGAATGGGTGTTGTATACCTATTTTGGGGGCGATAAAAAAATCCCAATCTAATTTTAGGAAATCTAATTTCTAATATAGGAAAATTATTTTTCCTTTAAACCCTAATTTTGTGACTTTTGTGACTTTTGACCCTAATTGCTAAATTAGCCATTTTAATTAGGAAATGCTAATCCCTAATTAGCAATATTTAAGTTATGATTAAGAAATTTTAATATAATTAGAAAATTCTAATTTAATTTATAAATATTAATTTTCTATTTTAAAATCGAAATTAGAAAATGTTAGAAATTAAATTGCAAAAGTTAAGGGTTAAACCACTAAACCCTACAGGTTTTGAACCCTAAACCCAACCCCTAAACCTACAAGCATTTGGCGATGTCTAAATTTCCATTAATTTTGTACTCTGAAAATGACCAAAAATTTATTTAGTGCATTATTGGATGTTACTTTTACAATCTTGCCAATATATGGGGTTGGTGACCAACTTAGTACTCGTACCGTGTGACATATCTCCAATGAGATCGGCTCCACTAACATCAGTTACATTACATAACAACATATTATATAAAGATTTGAGAGAGAAACCACT